>APFE031276591.1:151398-316030 GCA_000404065.3 Pinus taeda | reverse complement strand
AATCCAAATATTGGTGTCTTCTTGAACTCTTTGATGTGAGGTGTGAATAGGCCTTGTTTGAAATATTTGATCTCTTTTTAGAGGAGCTTTGTCAAATAGGACAAATTGAGTGTTTGAGTTTTGCATCATAATTTGGATCTAATATATCTCAATCTGAAGGTTAGTATGCTCACATTTAAAATAACATAATGGTACATTCAATCATGATATGGGTTGATCATGTGCATAAGATAGTGTAGTCACTAAGTATGAACTTAAAATATACAAATATTACCATCAACAATTTCCCTTCAAGATTGAAGGATGAAGTATTGAACTTAAGGACATATTTTCATCTCAGTTGCATAATATTTTAAGGACATATTTTCATCTCAGTAGTCAACACGTGTTTGCTATACAAATCTTTCAAAAACTCCATTGTCTTCAGTTAGACATAATTCTTGAATTATCGGGATTGCAACATCCATGATCATCAATGTGTCATTCATATTTTGTTTTTATTGGGATTCTTTTATAAATTGATGGCATAAATCCTTCAAATCATTCGTAAGAGAATTAAGACAATCTTCCACATGTATACACAAGAATGTCTCCATATTGTTCATATATATATATATATATATGGAGACATTCTTCATATATATATTATATATATATATAATATATATATATATAATAGGCATTTGTCATGATATCAAGTAGGTTTGAACTTCTTCCACTAGAATAGAGAGGTTCATATAGGTTTGAATAAACTCCAATTTCTTCCTTAGAATGGGCTTTAGTCTTCCTTCTTGACTATTCATAAGGATGGAGTTTGGATCCTTGAATTCTTTAATTTTTAGCCTTTTTCATAGTAATGTCAACACACAATTTTTGGAGTACAGTCAATCCTTTTTGGATACTTTGATCACTCAAGTAACAAACTCTCACTTGTAGCTTCTTTTCATAGAGATAAAGCTATGACTTGATCATTGTTCCAAAATAAAATATAGGATCATAATTGATTACCTTCATACATTTTTTCATAGATAGAAGAAGCTTTGACTTGTCCATTCCATAGAGATAAAGAATCTTGAACTTGTCACCTTCTGATAGAGATAAATAAGTTCAATTTTCCATAATGTATATAAGCTTCAGACTTGGTCACATTATATAGATATCAATAGATTGGAATTGATACTTTCCTCAATAAGCAAGAATCTTCTTTTATCTTAACATGGAAAACAACCTTAAAGAATGATCTCAATTCTCCTTTCTTCACCATAGCTCTAATACCATATTGATTTTCTAGTGTAATCTAGACTAGTACAATTTTTCAATCTTCTTTACAACATTTCGATCATCAAGTAGTTATACATGGAAAATTTCAACCATAACAATAGAGCAACAATAGATATCACACTAAATAATAAGACAAGAGACACCAAAATTTAGGCCAACAGCCAGGCAAAAACCCACAAGTGGAAACCCAACAAATTTTCCCTTATGAGAGAGAATTCAATTCTTCAAAATGTACATCAGAATATTCAATCAAAACATAAATTTCTTAACTTAATGTTTTCCAAGTTGAAAATAGACAATGAAGAGTGTTGGTGGGAAAATTTCCCTAAGGTAAGGGTTGACAACCTCAATAGAGAAGAACAAGATAATCAACAAAGAATAATCAAGCAAGCATGCCAAACATGTGAATTACTAAATGTAGACTTGGAAACATATCCATAGGTCCTATGTTTGATGATGTTCCTATAGGGTCTGAGCCCTCTGCTTCCTGTAGAACGAATAAGCTTACAATTCAATTCATAAAGCATATACATAGTAGATAACATAAATAATATATCATCATACATAAATATACAAATTTCTATTCTTAAGAAAATAACATAACAAGTCATGTTCATTGTTTCCTAATATACAAATTGCTATTCTTAAGAAAATAACATAACAAGTCATGTTCATTGTTTCCTAAAGAATAATTAAGTCTCTTATGAAAACCAAAAACTAAAACATTTATTTCCTAAATTATTTTAAATTATTTTAAATATTCATAACTTATACATATATATTATACACATATATATATTTTTAAAAGGCCATATATTAGTGTTCATTCCTTTTTAAAAGCCATGGAAAGGGTTGGCTAAAATGGGTTGTGATGGGCACGTTTAAAAGGAATATATGGTATGAGTGGTATGCATGAAATGACATATAAAGTGCATATGGTATATGCGTTGAGTGTTTTTTTTTTTTTTTAAAGTTTGGTGTTAATGTGTGAGTTTAAGTTTTTATGAAGGTTATGGCGCATATATATATATATCATGTCATATATTATGAGTGGTGATATAGTATGAGGGGTGATATTTTATATGTATAGAATATATGTTTATATTAAAAGTGTTTTTTTTGTTTTTGTTTGTTTGTTTTTTTTTTTAATTAATTTCTTATTTAATTAAGAAGGTAGAAAATAAGATTGTAATTATTTGGAAGCAAAAAATAGATGATTTTCTTTTGATAATGCATTCACTCATCTTCATAGTTGGAGTAGTTCTCTTCAGGAAAGAAAACTACCATGAATGGTCTAGAAAGATAAAACACACATTGATTTTCAATGAGTTGTGGAAAGGAGTTTGTGAAGGAGAAGGAGACAATGCACTTGAAAAGTTCACTTCAAACAAAGAGTGTAAAAACCTTGGTTAAAAAAATCATTTAAAAATATATAAGACCATGGTCATGGGACACGTATTCTAAGATAAATGGTGGGAAAAACATCATAGTGGGTGTTCATTTATGTTATTATGGCTAAAGGAAATTGGCAAAGGCAATGCCAAAGGATTTGAAAAGGAAAAGAAGTATTAATTCACATTTTATTTATGAAAATTATGGAAAATAGGAGAAAAGGAAGGTGAAAGGTCACATGTTGCATGTGAGGAGGAAATTGAAGGAAAATAATGGAAAATGAAGAAAATAGAAGCCTCATTGATAAAAAGACTTATCAGGATTAGTTCGTAACATTTTGTCAGTTCTATGGTGGAGCTCTCTTCTATTCTCTCTCTCATACTCTTGGACGCTTAGAGTTTCTTGGAACACTCTTGGAGTGTGGCATACTTGGGATTTGGAGCAGGAAGGCAAAGGAAAAGCAGGAGAGTGCAAGATGACAATAAGATCAATAGCTACAACTGGATTTATTTGCAGGTATCGAGTTCCATGTATGGTTTCCTTGCTAGTTTTGGCATGCATGGAACATGCATGTGGTTCCTTGGTTATGAGTTGTCGTTGGCATGGATGATTGTCTCGATTAACAATGGTTTTGAATAGCTTTAACGTTTCCTAGATAGCCATGGTGTTGTGTGTTTTACTTTTGTTTTCTAGATAGTTTTCTTATGCCTTTGGCTTTGGGTTGAGTTATTAGTTCCTCGAATCCTTGGTTGGAAAAACGCTTTGGAAGCCCTGTAATAGCTTAGGTTGAGTTACTTGTCCTGGAAGCCTTGGTTGGAAAAATGATCTAGAATCCTTTTGTGGGTTGAGTTACTAGTCCTCGATGCCCTAGTTGGACAAATAGTTTGGAAGCCCGACGACAACTATGGGTTGAATTACTAGTCTTGGAAGCCCTGGTTGGAACAAACACTCTTGAGCCCTAGACAACTTGGGTAGAGACCACTTTGGTGATGGTTAGTGATGTCCGATCGTGAGGTGGAATCATTGGTTGGTGGTTGACATGGTTTGGCCTCTAAAAGCGCTAGATGGTTTTTATTGATTTATTTTATGAGATCCCACATTCATGCTTGGAATATGGCACGGGGGTGACTGGCTGAAAGAAAGATTTCGTTTAACCTGACATACTATCGGGTGGTTTGTAGAAGTCCCATACCTGGTCAACTTAGCAATCATCAATAAGAGCTCTCTTTCTCCTTGGTATTTTATGGGTAAATATACATTTTTATATGTGGATTATATGGTTGTTATATCTTTGATGTTTCTATTGGTCATGTGCTAGTTATGACTGAGTTTTATGACAATGAGAATGTACGACTCTCATCATGTTTTGGTTAATCACTGAATTTACAATGAATATCTGGCTTAATAGATTGTAATGCAACTATTGTGATGAGACAACAATGCTTCTTAGTGATTCTCATATAAGATTGAGAACCCTATGCTCAGATATGTTGTTTAAACCTGTAGGATACATCTTTGTGACATGTTTGACAAAATGTATATCATGGCTAATAGGGGTCCATTCATGTCCTTTTTCAAGTATTTCCATATGTATCATTGCTTCAATGTTTATTTTCATTTCTGGAAGTTTCATGGATTTCTTAGTAGTGGCCCAAGTCCTGGTGTTATATACCTAGGGGGGATAATATGGGGTACAAAGGGAGATACCCAAGGGAATAATGTAATAATGGGATGGGCCATAGTAATAAATAAGGTGGTTAGTTTATTTGCATTGTCTTATATTTTCATATCAGATTTATAACAAAATCTAAATATAGATAGAAATGATTCACTTTATTGATCAAACCCTTAAGGTAGGACAACACCATACATTCACTCCTTATGGAAGGAGAACACTCCACAAGCCATATGCCTATTCATACCATATTCCTTGACACCCCTCAATGTGGAGCCTCTAGCCTCTATATAGGCCTCATACATACAATACCATGAGTCATTACCATGGTTCCCGCAATACCATCTATCTAATACCATGGGCCCATTACATTATTACTAACTACTTGTGGTCCCTTACATGATTCGGGTTAACCACCTTATTTATTACTATGGCCCATCCCATTATTACATTATTCCCTTGGGTATCTCCCTTTGTACCCCATATTATCCCCCCTAGGTATATAACACCTGGCCCTGAAAAAGTGGCACAAAATTTGGAGTTGTTGGCACATAACTACCTGGCAAAGTCCCCAGTTGACGCATGTCTTTCTGTGGGAGTGATTGGAGGGTCCCAGTCACATGCATGCCCATGTCAAGGGAGCGGTTGAGGCTTTAATGCAACAAAAAGTCAATTTGTCTCAGGAGTCGTTCACTTGGATGGGTTGGATGGCTCTTGGGGGTTCTGTTGCATGTGTAGAAGGTCAGTTTGTCTATGTTATGTTGGTTGCACTTCCTTAACTGCTACATAGGGAGTTGAATCATATCATAGTAACTCTTCATCACATGTTTACCCTGGTTGGCCAGTTACTTGGGTAGATTTGGGAGGAGGGTGTTACAAAGTGGTATCAGAGCATGGTTTAACACTTGGACTGGATGGGCGAAATCTGTTTGTCATGCATGCATGAAGGATGTATATATGCTTGTTATATATGCATGGTGGTAATCATTGTTACAATTATGTTTCCATGTAGGAGTTGATGATGTTGTTATTGGAATGCATTAGTCATGAATGCATGCATGATGTATATGCATTTGTTATGTATGATAGCTTATGTATGTTGTTATGCATCAATTGTCATGGTTATAATTATGCATTTATATTAGGTCAAACATGCATTTTGAGGTCATTGTATGCAATTAGGTCATCGTGATGCTATTGGTATGTTATGATGATAATGTGTTGGTTGAGATAGGTAGGAGAAGCAGATCAATAGATCGATATTGTGGCACTAGAAATTGGGATAAGAAAATATTGTCATACATGTATTGCACATTTAGCATGTAGGTATGTTAGTTAATGGATTGTTATATGCATTAGGTTTATATACATGTTTGTCATTTTATTGTTGTTGTGGTTACATGGATGGTAGATGCTAGTGAATCAATGTGGTCATATGCACGTGTCGAATAGTCATGAATGTTAGCAACTTGCTATTATATGCATTGTTGTTGTTGTTTTATGTTACTTAAATTAATGATTATGTTATATGTTGTTGATGAGTATGTTATATGTTAGTTAACTTGATGATTAGGGTTATTTCATTAAGATTTTGATGTTGTATGTATCGTGTTGACCTGGATTGTTCTGTGTAGATGGTTATGGTTCTAACATTCATGTATAAGATGATATATTTGTGATATTGTGTTGTACTAATCTAGATTGACTGTGCATATGTGATTGTTATGTATGAATGAAAATTGTTTATGAACTTATGAAGTGAACATGTTAGCTAGTGTTTGTTATGGATATCATAATATTATTTATGTTTGAGTTGATATGTTGTGAAGTTATATCATACTAATCTAGATTGATTGTGCAGATAAGATAGCCTCTCCTAAGGTCGATTGAGGTATGAGTTTTCTTATGTCGCCTATTTGGTGTTTGAGTGTTTGGTGTCTATTATTTCATCTATTTGATTTATCTAACATGGTATGTTTATAGTTTGTTTGAATGTTTGATTAATTGCATGATATGAGTATGTGTCTATAAGATTGCATGAGGCAGTGGTCCTGTTTCAATATGGTTGTACTATCACATATGTGTAGAAACAACTGATATGTACTTGAGTGTAAGTAGGTGATAATTGTAGCATTATGTATTATGAATGATGAATGCGAGTTGATTTTTGATTATGACATGGTTGTTAGACTTGGTAAAGGTTGATTTTAGATTAATAGATATGTTGTCTTGATCTTTGGAACATGTGATCGAGATGTGTGAGCAGTTGCAAGGTAACATGCTTGGTATTAACATGACAAGGTAACAATTGATTTGTTTATATAGCTATCATTTGGGTGATGTGATAGTACATAGTAAGACTTGATTAAAGGAAGCTAAAGATAAAAGAAAGGAATTAGGTGAGAATTCCTTTGCCTATGTTTGGAAAGCATAATTGCAAACGAATGAGTGCTTTGCATACAAGAAGTCTTCTTAGCCCTAATTTGTCTGAAATTATGTGGATATGTGATATATTCATGGACATGTATTTGACATGTATAACAGATGGTGTCTAGTTATAGCTAGATCTTTTAAGGGAATTGGGGCCCTTGAGAGATGGCATGGGTGTGTTCATTTACAAGGCATTGTGCTTGGCACAACAAGGTAAGATAACTAGTATATTTTTATATTTGTTTATACATTGACAGTTATGTGTTTATGGCAATATGACCCAGGGGGTTGCATGGAAAAGAGACTACCATGAAATCCTAAAGAAGGCTCAAGTTGAGCTTTCCCTTGAAGGCATTTGGAATCATGGGGTTGAGTCACGATGTTTACCGCCAGTCTTGTGCTTTTGGTATTTTGTGATTTGTTGCACTTGATTTACGACTGTGTTTATGTCTAGTGTATGGCCATGCCACTTTGTTTGTGGCGTTGTATTGCCATTGGTTTTCACGGTTTTCTTCTTGTTTGCATTTTTTCTTTCCTTTTATGTTTTGAGGGTCTTGGGAATTGGTTGGGAAAGAGGAAAGTTAATGGAGCTCAGGGAGAGTTGAATGAAACCTAGAAGGTAATGTAATACTCGAATGAAGCTTGATGCATGAGTAAGAGCAGTTGAAGCTAAGAATATGACAATCAATTGGATTGGTTTGGTCCATTGGTGTAAATGGATAGTGGCAGTACAATCATGGGCAAGGTAATCAGGAAAGGTAAGGTAAATAGATTTGAGTCATCAGATGCCTTGGCTATATTGGGAACTGTTGTTCTTAATGTTGTGCATGTTGTGCATGGATAAAGGGTGTTCTCTTAACCTTTACCTTATGCTATCTAGTAACTATGATGTGACCATGATTATGCTGATGTTTATATATGTATACATGTATGTATGTATGCATGTCGTGTTTGACAAAGTCATAATGGATCATGATTTTTTAATGCTAATGTTTATATGTATGTATGTATGTTGTTGTCTGACAAGATCATGTTTTTTTTATGCTAATGTTTATGTATATGTATGTATGTATGTTATGTATGTATGTATGTATGTATGCATGTATGTCACTATCCGACAGGGTTGTCAAGGATCATTCTTGTGGATGAATGATTGATTACGTTGTGAATGGAATGAAGAGGTTCTTGGTCTTATGAGGAATTGAGTTGGAAGAGTAGCCCTAAGAAATTTATGAGGTCAATATCATGTAGATATGAGTTTATATTATGTGTTTATATTATGTCTATGTTTATGTTATGGACAGACTATGTTGAGGGATACATCAATAGAGTGAAAGCAGTGTGCTTTGCAGCATGCCGGGACAAGCATGGATAAGAAACTAGAAGCAAAGTTGCTTGATAAAGACAATGTGGTTTTGGATGTGCAATGCTACTATTGTGTATATGTTATGCATATTGTATATTTAGTAATTGTACATATGGTGTTGTGTGCTTGTTGTATATATGGTGTTGTGTGTATATTCCATATGTGGTGATGGGTATAGATGGTGCTATGTACATGTTGGATATGCAGCGTTGTGTACATATTGTACTATGCACATGATGGATACGTAGTGTTTTGTGCATATGGTGTCATGCGCATGTTGGATATGCGGTGTTGTGTACATATGGTGTTATATCCATGTTGTATATGAAGTTCTATGTACATATGGTGTTGTGTGCATGTTGTACATGTGGTGCTATGTACATATGGTGTTGTGTGCATGATTGTACATGTGGTTCTGTGTACATGTTGTACATGTGGTGCTGTGTGCAGGTGGTGTTGTGTACATGTCATGCATGTGGCGCTATATACATGTGATGTTGTGTACATGTTTTGCATGTGGTGTTATGTACATGTGTTATTGTGTACACGTTGTACAGGTGATGCAGTGTATATGTGGCATTGTATACACATTTTGTAGATAGTTCCATGTACATGTGGTGTTGTGTACATATTGTGTAGGTGGTGTTGTGTACAGGTGGTAATATGCACATGTTGTACATGTGGTATTATGTGCATGTTGTACATGATGTGTTGTTGGCATGTGGTACTATGTATGTGCATTGTGTAGTCGTGGTATAGTGACATGTGTATTCATTGAGTTGTACTCTATGTATGTATACATGTTGTGTTGTGTTGTACACCGAGTGTAGGTGTATGTATTGTGTTGTCATACACTAGGTGTAGGTGTATGCATTGTGTTATGTGTCGGGTGTGGGTGTATGTATTGTGTGTGTTGTACACTGTGTGTATGTGTACGTGGTTCAAGAGAATGCACTTGGTGTTTTTCAGGTGTGGTAACTGATCTGGTGTGCATACAGAAAGGACAAAGGATAAAGGTAGAAGAAAATGACCGATTGAAGGATATGTATCAGTGTTTTATTTTATTTTTTATTATGCATGTGATCTATGACTCTGGTTTATGATGGTTAGATGTGATTTATGATTATTTATTTATAATGGTTGACTTTTGAACTAACCAGATGTGATATGTTTGTACATGATGATTTAATCAAACAACTAATTTGACTTGTTGTGACAAGAAGTGAACATAATTGCAGGTGTACCTTATTGATGGGCTACCGATGAGGTATGATTTGAGTTTATTTCAATTTATTTTGAATCTAATGGAAATTATGTTCTTGTCACATTAAAGCATGCAATGCCAGGTTTGGGATGGTTGAAACCGACTGCAAGGATTAACAACAACAGTTAAAGTTATTGTAATATGCAGTAGTAGGTTGGTAAAGAACTTTAGGAGTAGGGCTATTGTGGGACACTGATACCCAATAATGTCCATTGATTTCCATGAGCATGTTATGACCGATATGATAGTTTTGAGGCAAGGATATGCCATGTTTTTTATATCTTTTGATGGGAGGAAGTGTTGCGAAGGGATGGACTGCCTTAGATGGGGGTGCCAATGGAACTTGGAAGGCGTGTGTCTGTATGGAAGGGGGCGACCAAATTACCCAAGGGACTATGTAGCAAAGAAGGGAAGCCCAAGGATGTATTTGTTTTGGTCATTAGTATTTCTAGATGGAATCATATGCACGAGTGTGCCCTAGAACAATGAGATGACAATTATTCACTGAGGATACGGTAGCACTAGACATTGGATGCGAAATGTGACTTTAGCAGTGGATTCAAGACTTCCTCGGAAGGAAGTGACTATTATTACTAATTTTGAGGGTGGAGGTGTGGGCCTCTAGATTCCCTTGTTGCGGATGCAAGAATCGTGACCTTTTATTCGTTGGTTGAGAAAATGTGCATATGTGTATATGTGTATATTATTGTAACTATTGTATCGAGATGGATTTATAAAGCTCCATAGACAATATGGTTATTTTCTAGTTGAAGAAAATGTGCATGAGCATATGTGGTTGTTATTGTAAATACCATAATGAGCTATGTTATAAAGCTCCAGTAAGTGGTATGTTTTTATGTTTTCAGTAGGATGTCATTGTTAATACTACAACAAGCTGTGTTATAAAGCTCCATAGGTAATATATTTTATTTTTAGTGCTTTTCTTGTTTGTAGGTGTCATTGAACATTGAGAACGGTGTTCCCCCAAGGGGGAGGGTTTTGTAACAACCCTAGTTAAAAAAATTCATGTAAAAATATATAATACCACAATCATGGGACACATATTTTAATTTGAATGGTGGGAAAAACATCCTAGTGGGTGTTCATTTCGGTTATTATGGTTAAAGGAGATTAGAAAATATAATGGCAAAGGATTTGAAAAGGAAACGAGGTATTAATTGGCATTTTATTTATGAAAATAATGGAAGATAGGAGAAAAAGAAGGTGAAAGGTCACAAGTTGCATGTGAGAAGGAAATTGAAGGAAAATAATGGAAAATGAAGAAAATAGAGGCTTCATTGATAAAAAGGCTTCTGAGGATCAATTAGTAACCTTTTTTCAGTTCTATGGTGGAACTCTCTTCTATTCTCTCTCTCATACTCTTGGAAACTTAGAGTTTCATGCAACACTCTTAGAGAAGTATGGCATACTTTGGATTTGGAGTAGGAAGGCAAAGTAAAAACAAGAGAGTGAAAGAGGACAACGGGGTTAGCAGCTACAACTAGATTTATTTGCATGTATTGAGTTGCATGTGTGGTTTCCTTGATAGTTTTAGCATGCATGTGGTTCCTTGGTTATGAGTTGTCATTGGCATGGAGGATTTTCTGGATTGACAATGGTTTTTCCTAGCCTTTCTATTTCCTAGATAGCCATGGTGTTGTAGGTTTTACTTTTATTTTCTAGTTGGTTTTCTTGTGCCTTTGGTTGTGGGTTGAGTTATTAGTTCCTTGAAGCCTTGGTTGGACAAACACTCTGGAAGCCCTATAACAACTTGGGTTGAGTTACTAGTCCTGGAAGCCCTAGTTGGAAAAACACTTTGGAAGCCCCGCGTCAACTATGGGTTGAGTTATTATGCTTGGAAGCCCTAGTTGGAACAAATGCTCTGGAACCCTAGATAACTTGGGTAGAACCAATCTAATGATGGTTAATGATGTCTAACCATGAGGTGGAATCATTGGTTGAGGGTTGAGGTGGTTTGGTCTCTTGAAGCCTTGGATGGTTTTGGTTGATCTGTTTTATGAGATCCCACATTCATGCTTGGAATATGGCACAAGGGTAACTGGCTAAAAGAAAGATTTGGTTCAGCCTAGTCTACGGTTGAATAGTTCATGGAAGTACCATACCTAGTTAGCTTATACAATCATCAATAAGAGCTGTCTTTCTCCTTGAAATTTTATGTGTAAATATACCTGCTTATATGTGGCTTATATGGTTTTTATATCCTTGATATTTCTGTTGGTTATATGTTGGTTATGAATGAGTTTTATGACACTGAAAATGTATGGCTCTCATCATGTTTTTGTTAATCACTAAATGTACAATGAATATGTGGCTTAATATATGGTAATGCAGTTATTGTGATGAGGAAACAATGCTTCTTATCCATTCTCATATAATCTTGAGACCCCTATGGTCATATATGTTGTTTGAACTTGTAGAATGCATATTTGTGACATATTTGATGAAATGTTTTTCATGGTTAGTAGGGGTCCATTCAATTTCTTGTTCAAGTATTTGCATATGTATCATTGTTTCGATGTTATTTTTCATTTATGGAAGTTTCATGGAGTTCTGGGTAGTGGCTTGAGTCCTGGCCCTAAAAACGTGGCACAAAATTCAGAGTTGTTGGCACAAAACTACCTAGAAAAGTCCCCAATCACATGTGTGACTTGCTATGGGACCAACTAGAGGGTCCCATTCACATGCATGCCCGTGTCAAAGGAGAGACTGAGGCTTTAATGCTGCAAAAAGTAAGTTTGTCTTAGGGCCTGGTCACTTGGATGAGTTGGATGGCTCTTAAGGGTTTTGTTGCATGTCTAGAAGGTCAAGTTGTCTATGTTTTGTCAGTTCCACTTCCTTAACTGCTACAAAGGGAGTTGATTCATATCATAGTAACTCTTCGTCACATGTTTACCCTTGTTGGCCAGTTACTTGGGTAGATGTGGGAGGATGGTGTTATAAGGAGATTTCCATTTGGGAAAACAAGAACAAGGCCTATGCCTTGATTCGTGTGCCAGTAAATGAAGAGGTGAGTCATCATATTTTTCCATTTTCAAATTCTTTTGAAACTTTAAATAAGTTGAAGGAATTATATGACTCACACCCTAAACTTGAAGTCGTTTAAATATTGATCAAGTTGTTCAATCTTGAGATGAAAAATGATGACCCCCTTGCCTTACCATCATAAATAAAATCCATTGGGCATGGCATAAAATCCACTGGCATTGAAATAGATGTTCCTTTCATAGCTTATGTCAAGGCACTATATCCCACTTATTCACATTATCTTGAATCATTGTAGGCAAGTGGAAGACTTAAGGAGATTTCCTTTGACTCCCTTGAGAAGAAGTTTGATGAAAGAAAGAAGGATTTTGGGAAGAAGGAAACTCCTTAGTATTCTGAAAAATTTGTGTGCCTTGCATAGAAACAGAAGAATCATGCACATGATTCTTCTAAAGGAAGAGGTAGCAGAAGAGGACGTGGAAAGAATAATTTGAGAGGGAGGGGGGAAACATTTCCAAGGAGAAAGGTATGATCTTCATTATATATAATGCAATAGAAATGGACATGATGCTTCCACATGTAAGTTATCTTGGGACAGAATCAAGTAGGAAATAAATGAAGAAAAAGGTAAAACACCTCATAGAGAGAAAGGAAAAGCACTCGAGTCTGCTCATTATGTTGTGGCACAGTATAAAATTGGAGTAATTGAAGACTTATTTAATGCTTTACTTGCTTCATGGAAATATTCTTGGTTGCTTGACTCACGAGAAACTTTCCACATGAAATTCATAAGATATTTCTTTGAAAAAATAACTGACAATTTTGATGGAGTAGTCTACTTTGCAGGCAAGTCAAAACTCAAGCCATTAAGGCTTGTCACCATCAGGCTTAAACTACCTAATCTTCTAGAATTTCTTCTACATGATGTTACATACCTCCCAGACTTGAGGAGACACTTGTTGTCTTTGGCCCACATCCACCAATAAGGACACTCCATTCATATATTTGATGGAAAGGTTGAGGTCAGAATAGCATCATATCACTTACTTTTCATGACTAAGATAAAAGAAGAGAGGCTTCTATAGTTGTTGGAAACTATGTTCATGCACAAAAATTTTCATATAGTTCTCGTTATGATGAAGGTACACTTCCATCAAGTATTTTAGGGCATGATATATTTGGACACTTGAACTATGACAACCTTCCTTTGTTGAAGAAAAAATGTGTTATTGGTTTTCCTACAATTCCTAGGAAACTTAAGAAATGTGATGTTTGTATCTTCGGAAAATATAGGAAACGATCATTTCATGATTCTCACTCCAAAGAGAATAGAAATATTGAACTCATTCATTCTAATTTGTGTGGCCCAATGCATGTTCCTTCTACAAATGGTAATAAATATATGATGGAATTTATTGATAATTACAACGGAATGTGTTGGGTATATTTATTGAAGAACAAATCTGAAGCTTTTGAAATATTCAAGAATTTTCATGCATGTATTGAAAATAATGCATAATATAATATTGCCTCTATTCATACTGATAATGGAAAAGAATATACTTTGAAAACTATCTTCACCAACATGGGATCAAACATCAAACAGTTATGCCTTATAATCCCCAACAGAATGAAGTAACTGAAATAATGAATATGAAAATATTAAATATGGTATGTTTAATGATGTTTTTCAAGAATGTTAAGTTTATTTTTTGGGCTGATGTAGTTCTATGTG
This sequence comes from Pinus taeda, assembly GCA_000404065.3. NCBI lineage: Eukaryota > Viridiplantae > Streptophyta > Pinopsida > Pinales > Pinaceae > Pinus > Pinus taeda. Next base: position 301,884 of record APFE031276591.1, on the reverse strand, counting down.
TTGTGCATATAAATAATATGTGACCATCTCATGCTATCAAAAACAAGACTCCCTATGAAATGGCGTATGGACATATTCCTTAGCAGAGGCATCTCAGGGATTTTGGTTCCACATGTTATACCTTGATAACTAAGGATTAAAGAAACAAAATCGGTAAAAAGAGTCACAAATGTATCTTCTTAGGGTACTCAAATACCTCCAAAGAATACCATCTCTATGATGAAGTTAATAAGAATTTTATAATATCTAGAGATGTGATCTTTCATAAATATTCCAAGACTAATAATTTTGTTGAGCAGTAGCTTGATCACTTGGATTGATTTGGATATGATAATTATTTTCAAAAGTTTTATAATGAGATTCCACATCTTAAAGGGGGGATCCCTATACTGGATCAATATGGGGAATATCCTTCTGAAGCACTCTCTCCCTTGCATGAAGCTCCAACCACTAACTAAGATGACACTCTAAGTGATGTGATTGAGAGAATTGGAAGGCTAAATCTTGATTCAATCCCATCTCAGTCAATTGAGCATCTTGGGCCATCTAAGAAAGGTCCTCCAAAATGGCTCACAAAGACACTTGAAATGTTCATCCTAATGAGATTGGAATGACAAGGACAAGAAGATCTATTCGACAAGATGGAGGTGATGTAGACAATCCTGATTCACCTGTTGATATGGATGTTTATTATGATTGTGAATTAAGTTTGTATATAGATTTTTAACCAATTTCCTTCAAATAAGTTTCTTCTCATTATGAATGGAAAGAAGTGATGAAAAAAGGATATTATGCTTTGATAGAGAATGACACTTGGAATATGTTTGATCCTCCATTGGGAACCAAGCTAATAGGATGCAAGTGGGTCTTCAAGAACAAGTATAAAGCAAATGGTTCACTTGACAAGAATAAAGTTAGGTTTGTGGAAAAAGGTTTTGCATAGAAGGAAGGGGTCAATTATGAGTAAACCTTTTCCCCACAAACAAATGGGCTACCATCCAGACACTCTTTGCCTTGGTAGCTTAGAACGGTTGGGAAGTCCATCAAATGGATGTAAAAATTGCTTTCTTGAATGGAGATTTGAAAGAGAATGTTTTTATGTCCCAACCAAAAGGATTTTTGTGAAGGGACAGGAACACAAAGCATGCAAACTTGTCAAATTATTGTATGGCCTCAAACAAGCACCACAAGTCTGGTATGAGAAATTGACTGAGCATCTTTTGAAACTCAATTTCAAACATTATGATCTTGATTATGAAACTTTGTTTTTCAAGAAAGTTGGAAAAACAATTGTGTATCTTGTGGTTTGTGTAGATGATCTTCTGATGACTGGGAACAATGAGAAATACTTTTCATCCATAAATAAATAACTGAGGAAAAGATTTGAAATGATAGATTTTAGCTATGTTCCCTATTATATTGGTATTGAAGTAACCCAACATCCGAAGTTTATATTCCTCTCTCAGAAGAAGTACATTAGAGATCTATTGAACATGTTTTGCATGGTTGAGTGCAATCCTTTGACTACTTCAATGCAACATAATTTAAAACTCAAATCCTCTGAAGGAAAAGAATTTGAGGATTCAACAAAGTATAAACAACTTAGAAGGAAGTCTCAACTACCTGGTTACTACTAGACCAAAAATTTCATTTGTTGATGGAATCCTCTCCAGGTTTATGCAAAAGCCTTGTGAGGGTCATTGGTCTTTTTCAAAATGAGTTCTAAAGTACTCGAAGGGAACTCAAGACTTTGGCCTCAAGTATATATATTTGGACGACTTCAGCTTGATTGGATACTCTGATTAAGATTTTGATGGAGATAAAGAAACTACTTCAGATTATGTTATGAGTCTCGGATCAAGATTTGTCTCCTAGAGGTCATGAAAAAAATCAGTTCCAACATATTCCACAACTAAGGCAAACCATGTGGTAGTAGCTGAAGCAACGAAGGAAATTGTGTGGCTCGGGAAAATTCTAGAAGATTTTCAAGAGAAATAAGTGCATTCAAATCCTCTTTTAATTGACAACACTTCCACAATAAAGTTTCCCAAGAACCCAAAGTTTCATGATCAAACCAAGCACATTAATAAAAAGTATCATTTGATGAGACATCATGTTGAGGACAAGACAATCCACCTATGACATTGTTCCATAAATGAGTAGATTGCAGACATCTTCACCAACTCACTTGAAGAGAAAAGTTTGAAAGATTCAGAGTGATGCTTAGAATAACCAACATCTCTTTAGATTAAGTGGGGGAATTTAGACACCTAATATTTTGGATTAGGAAGAATCCATATAAATCTTGTAAATAGAAAAATAAAGGAAATTGGAAGATGAAGAGACATTAGGAGATGAATACCAATAATATCCCTCTCCTTGTATATATCCATGTCTTCTCTTAATGCAAAACACAATTAGTTCGTGGATTTAATCTCATGTCCTGAAAGGGCTATTAGGAATGAGAATTCGAAACAATGCACACATATTCTTGCCAATTTAGACTCGATGAGACCCAAACCATAAACAAATGCATCACTTCGGCATGTCATAGGAACACACATGCATTCTTAGGAACACACACATGTTTTTAGTGCATCATAATTTATATGCCCACAACCCATTTTTTCATCATTTTGGATCACATGACATGTTTTTGGTATCTCATTGACCTAAATATAACCCCTTTGGTTTACATCAAGCACCAAGCCAACATATTTCATCTCCTTTGAATTCCAGGTAAGCATTTCAATGCAATTTTATTTATTTATTTATTGGAAACAAAAACCTAAATGATTCCCTAAACACAAGCACCTTACTGAATAACAAAAGACTTTGTCACTGTGGAGCATAATGAGAACCCAAACCCATCATCATTAAATCTAAACTTTGAACAAGCAACCCCCAACCCAAAAAAATGAAATCCCAATGTTTAAAGTGATGAACACTTGACTTATACATGATCTCCAAAACACGAGAGAGTCCTCATGGTTGTCTCTAATAAGATTGCTAAATTCAATTGTATCATCCATTTCTAATACCCAAGGCCTATTTTTTATTATAGGGCTAGGACATATGAATATTATAAAAATGGTCTAAATAAAGACCTAATTAGATGTATGAACATTGCCAAACAAAATTTGTCATCAACAATTGTTCAATGTTGACCCAAGGAAAAATCATCAAATATTTGTTAACAAGATACAAATTTGAATGAATCAATGCACCTACCAACCATTCTATAACCATTGGATGGATAGGAGGTTCATGGATTTAGATAAACTTCCTTATAATAATAGTGAGGTTCCTCTATATTACGTAAGCAATTTATGGGCTAGGACTTCATGTCAACTACTTTGACATGGGGGAATTCTAAGAGGTAGGTTGTCAACCTAGCACTAGGTTTGTGTGACCTAAGCAAAGGCCTAACCCCACTATCCAAAGCCTTATAAATGGGGAGAGAATTATTGAAACCCACATTGCAATAGCAACCTTGACTTGCACCTTGGTGCAACATGCAACACCTTGGTAGCATCATCACGTTAGGGGTGATATGGCACCTTGGCAGCATCATCACATTAGGAGTGACTAGCAAGTGATGTTGTAGGAGGGGTTTATTGTCAAATTTTGTAGTAAACTGCAACTAAGAAAGGCCACATAAATGCTTATATAAGCCTCATGAATATACTAATTACGCCATAAGGCGTTTCCCTTTGGGAAGAACTAGCCTAACTGCCACTTTGCATGATTCTTCGCCATCAAATTAAAATATTAAACATTATAAAAAAACTTAACAAAAAACAGTTACAAATTAATCATACTTAACAAAAAATATCAGATCCCCTCCTCTATGCGAATAGTCAACTATGCATTGGGTGAGGAAGCGGATTTGTGGAAGGCTAACTGCAGAGAGCTTCCTTCATCACCCATGACTGCCCGTGCATCTGAGTAAGGCAGCTATGCAATCACCGACAATGAAGAAGTCAAGTTGTGGAGGGATGAAGTGGGGAACGCCTAATGGCTGGGCATGTTGGTTATTAGTTAGGGCCATCCGACCTCCTAGGTTTATTACACAGTCATACATTGGATATTGATTTCATATTTAAAATATTCTAGGTGTCCAATGGAATAACAGATTAATTTATTGATGTGTTTTGGAAAACAGAATAACTAATGGTTCCAAAAACTTCCATTACCTTCAATTGAAGCGGAAAAAAATTGCGGTGCCTTTGAATATGAGAATACCAATTAAATCATTCAACAATGTTTTCTTTCCATGGGTCCTCCCGTATCTAAACTTTTTGGCCATTTCCAATTTTCCAACCAACCGACTAATATTTAGTTAATGTTTGTGTTGAGACCAAATTTGATGTTATAATGATTTTGGTTTTGTTAATCAGCCTCAAAACAAACTCCCAGATGCTCAAGGCAATCTGATGTTATACCTAGGGTTGACTTGCTTTTCTTTAAAAACAACTTTGTTGTTGGAGAAATGTGAAATAAGTGAAATAAAAGACTAGTGAAACATAGAAGAGGATCATCTCTTCTCTATTCTCCAAAATCAATTGTACGTTGAATTATTTTAAATGTAATATGTTCTTCTTACATTAAAGATTTTATTAAACATTATTTGAAATTTTGGATGAAACCTTACCATCACTGGTTTTGTATCTTTGAGGTAGGATTATCTCTTCTCTGTTCCTTTTAGCCATTTCCAATTTTCAAACCAACCCACTAGTATTTAGTTAATTTTTGTCTTGAGACCAGATTTGATGTTATAATGATTTTGGTTTTGTTAATCAAACTCAAAACATGCTCCCCGATGCTCAAGGAAATATGATGTTATACCGAGGGTTGACTTACTTGTCTTTAAAAACTACTAAGTTCTTGGAGAAAAGTGAAATAAGTGAAACAAAAGACCAGTGAAAAAGAGAAGAGGGTCATCTCTTATTTTTTCTTCAAACTCACTTGTACCTTGAATTATTTTAGTTGTAATATGCTCTTATTACATTAAAACTTTTAATAGACATTATTTGAAATTTTGGATGAAACCTAACATTCACTATTTTTGTATATTTGTTGATTGCAATTCATTTGAATCTTAGGATACTAATTAAAATGTGATTGTAAAAAAGGCAATTAGAATGAGCTCTGGCCAATTTCAACAATTGTAGCAAAGGTAGAAACCAATGCTCTAAGTATAATGAAGGTCTCATATGCTCAAGGAAATATAAAGGTATTTGATTTTGGACTGAGTGTTATTGTATTTGGATAATATATTAGAATAGTGTGAATTTCTTTTTTCCCCTATGGATCTTGTAGGATCCCTCATGTGCCAAAAGTATTGGGATTTCCTTCATGACTAGTTATGGAGGTTAGCTTAGTTATGTCAATTAATATAATTTAGAAAAATGACAGTTAGTTTAATAATGTCAGTGAATTTAATTTTAGAATGTAGCAGTTGTTTTAGTAATGTTAGTGAAGATAATTTTGAAAAGAATATATTAAGGTTTTTTTGGGAGAGCTTGTTATTACAAATTGTTAGAAATAAAATTTGGAGCTTTTTATTAAAAAAAAAAGAGGCATTATAATAGGAGTTTTGTTTTCAAAGTATGTTATTGCAAGGATATTTTAGATAAAGTTTTGGCCCAATGCAAAGCCTATATTTCCTTCTATTCATGGCTTGAGTTAGTATCCATGCCTTCTCAGAAGACTAACTAATTTGTGTTGAGGATTTTTGCAAGCATGTAAATGTTGTTACAAGTAGCTGATGTGATTTTCAATTCATTTTAGTGTTTGGTTCAAAGTATTGTCCCTTGACTTCCAAGATTGAAAGGAAAAGTTACAAATTGAAAGTGATGGCACAACAAATTACATAGCTTGCTCTATTGCCTATCCACAAAACTCTATAAACTGATATAATACCATTTTTAAAAGGTGGCAGGAATCCCATTATAGCCATACACTTGAAAACCTATTTGGACAGTAAACAAACATTACACAACTATACATCAGATATTGATTTCACATTTAAGATATTCTAGTTGTCTAGTGGTATAATAGATTAAAGAGTGAACCATCGGTGTTGAATTCAAAAGCAACACAGTAAGGTATTTTGAGTTTTGTGTAGCTTGTAAAATCAAAACATATCTTGGATCCCTTCCTGAAAAATATATAAAGAGGTTAGATCTTTCTACAAGATCCTTTTTCTCCTCGGGCATTGCACAAAAAACATGCAACGAATGTCTTTTGTCTTGATGTTATACTAATTTTGGTTTTATTAATCAGCCTCAAAACATACTCCCAAATGCTTAAGGCAATCTCATGCTACACCTAGGGTTGAATTTCTTTTCTTTAAAAATAACTCTATTCTTGGAGAAAAGTGAAATAAGTGAAATAAAAGAGCAGTGAAACAGAGAAGAGGATCATCTCTTCTCTTTTCTTCAAACTCACCTATACCTTGAATTCTTTTAGCTGTACATTATTTGATATTTTGGATGGAACCTTACCATCACCAGTTTTGTATCTTTGTTGATTGTAATGCCTTTGAATTTGAGGATACCAATTAGAATGTGATTGTAGTAAAGGAAGTTAGAATGAGCTCTAGCCAATTTTAGTGATTGTAGCCAAGGAAGAAAAGCATCACAAAAAACTATGAAAATAAAAGTTTGTCACAAGATTGCACTTGGAAAACTAAGAAAATCAAAGTTTCTCGCAAGATTGCACTTGGCTTAACTTTATTTTAATATTGTATTTAATCAATAGATAGCAAATTAAACAATTAACTGATTTGGTTTATGTCTATGTTAGTAAAACTTATAAAAGTAAAATTATTATTTAGATTATAAATTTTGAATGGACCATATCTAAATAAAGTTTTAAACTTTATTCCATATCCATCCATTAAATTTCAAGGTATGCAATCAAACTAAGTTGAAACATCCTTAAAATTGTAAAATATGTGCTTGGTTGGTAAAATATGATCAATATTAATCGTGGTTGGTTTATTATTTGAACTCTTACATTTAAAATCACATCTAAGACAACAACCAAAGAAATATGGAACATGACATGAAATCCTTTTGGAAAAGGAGAAAAATGCAATAATGAACCCAAAGTATTCATAATCTATGAAAAAACATAATTGAATGGGAATATCATTCTCACGAAGGTCTAGAACATAAAACCATTAATGATTTTGAAATAAATTTCAAATAAAAAACTATTATGAAAAAAGGGAAAATATATTTATAATTGGAAGTTGATGTATTTGTTCTGATGTGAGTATATCTAGAATTTTTTTTCGATGCCCAATACCACTACATATATTAAAAATTATTTGATGTTTTTGGAATGTTTATAGGCCATGACCACACCTTAGAACTCTATGCAAACAATTTAGCATATATGGGCACATTCAGTGTCCCACACTCAAGCATAAGTAGATGCATGAACACTTCATCATATTCTCGTAGAATGAGCATTCCCATTTATACTTTAACATTCTACCAGACAACCATGTAATGCTAATGGTCTTGGGCCACTGATACAACAAGCATCTAGATGTAGGAAGTCGAATATCGACCTATATAATTTTAACTTCTTAATCTTGATTTTATAATTAAAATATATTGCTATGTATGAGGAATATTGTTGAGCCCTATTTTATTTTATATAGCTCCTCTTATACCATTGAATTAGAATGAATATGGACATGCTTTCTTCCCTATAGTTTATTAGATTGTTGCCAAGTTATCATGTAGTACTATATGAATCCTATTAATGCAAAACATATAACATGAAAAAACCCACATATAAACAATCCTAAAGCAAAAACCACCTTTTATTATATGATGAATTATGTACTCTATACTACTTATTATGTCATCTTCACTTTTGGAAAATGACAACACAACTTATAGAGAATGTTATTTTCTCAATTCTCTCTACGTCCACTGGTATTCAACCATTGCTACAAATTGTTAAAATCGACCCTATTTGGTCGATGAAAGTTTCAACTCTACATTATCACATTTCCATCTCTGATGGCACACATATGAAATGCATTATGCTTCCAACATATTTCAATGGCCTTGTTAGAGCAATCTTTCTTCAAGAGGGTTCTATTATACACGTTAAAAGTTGGATGACATTACCTATTGGTGCATCACTTAAGATCCGACAAAGTGTTTGGCTTTGACCTCTTCAATGTAGAAGGTGGAGAAATACATATCATTTGTTTCAACAATGTTGCCGATTTTTTCTTTGACAAAATACATGCTGGCAATGTGTACATTGTCTCAAAAGGAAATGTGAAATTAGCTAACAAGTAATAAGACCACTTAAAAAATAATGGGTATATCTTGTTAACTGCAACATCTACCATAGAACATGTCACCGGAAAAAGAGCACGTAATCCAATGATGCATTTCAATACAAAATCGATCAATGATATCAGAAAAATAGACATCAACTCCATTGTTGATATGGTTGGTATTGTTACTGATATCTCCTATCCATTCACTATATGTAGAAAAGATGACTCTGAAGTTACTAAACAAATAGTGCACCTTCAAGACAAGCATGGATAAAGCATGGATGTCATCTTCTAGGGGGGAAATTTCAATGTTGAGTCAAGATAAATTTCCTCCTTATGCAATGTAGGAAGTAAACCCATCATTGCAATCAAGTCTCCTCGTAATGGAGAATTCAATGGAAAAAATGTTGGCACTACCACAAAATCCATTGTTCTTATAGACCCTTGCATTGAAGAGGCCCACACTCTAAAGTCATGGTTCAAAAAATAAGGTTTGACTACAACTTCTACATCGTTAAGCACAAGATATCCACCTTAATTTGGCCACCCACAATAAAAAGTAACAGTTGCTAATATTTACAATATTGATTTCTTTCAAAACATGTGTTCCTCCAAGTCAAAGGTACAATAATGAAAATTTGGATGGACAATTTTTACTATCTTTCTTTCCCATCTATTGTTCCTGGAAAAAAAGGCATGAAGAAACTCATTTCAAAAAATGCAAGTAGGTGGTATTGCCCAAAATGAAATGTTGTGCTAACTAACTATGACTACTTAAGGTCGCAATACAAGATCACACTGGGGATTTTCTTTCATCAAATTCTTTTGAAGATGCAAAATCTGTCGTTCTTGGCATTAACACAAAGGACTTCTATTTGTTATCTTCAGATCCAAATGTAGTGAGGGAGATTGTCTCTAAAGTGCTCTAGATAGATCACCTCTTCACATTGTCAGTGAAGATGGAAAAAAGTAGAGGAATACCACACTTGAAATGTGTCATCATCGAAGAAGAAATCTTGTAGTACAATGGAATGCAACCAAATTCTTGGAGCAATCGATAACATTTCCACATCGTAAATACATTTAGCTACATGTACCTTTTCCTTTTTGGAAATTTGTAGTATTCCAATCTTTAAACACAATTTTACACCATATAGTATTCTCTACCTTTTCGGTAATTTGTAATATTTAGTTTTAAATACACTTTTCAACACAACATTCATTTGTATGTAATTAAATGTGCTCGTTAGTTTGCATCAATGTTTTCTCAACATGCAGTTCTAGCATGTCTCCTCTGTTGTGTGTAAGATTGCATTGTGTACATACACTTAGTGACATAAGTTTCACTTTCCTTCTTTTAACAAAACTTGGAACTTGATGGGTTACACAAATGCAATTGCTTTCATGTATAGTGGAAAATTAATCCACTATTCCTTCATGTGTATTATTCCAAAGATAAATTACCATAAAAATATTTTGGACTTCACTTGTTGTCATTTTTTGTTGCTATACAATTAAATCATTTTTTTTCCTTCCAAATAACATTCTTGTTTTCCCCTTTCTTGCATGTAGGTGCCTTATCTTGTTTGCATAAAATTTTGTAAATGTCAACTAATTCTAATGACGAACATGCCCAAAGATACTATGTTGCAAATAAAGAGAGAAAAAATGCACATCAATGTGAACTTCATCATGCTAGAAAAGGATTCGTAGACTCCCAAAAAATTGAAAACAAAAAATCACCCAACAATCACCCTTTGATTCATATGATGTAGCCTCACATTTGTAGTTAAACATAGATGTAATTAACACTTCCCACTCTGAAAGAAACCCTCTTTTACAATCAACAAATCCCCTTACTCATGAACAAACCACTCAAATAAACATGTGTACAACTCATTATGCCACTACCTCCCTTGCACATGCTTTTAACAATGCCCACACTACTGATGTGCATTGTCAACTTTGTGCGAATATTGATTAATTCACACCAAATTTTCCATGCTCAATTTGTCTTGGAATGTATCTCTGTATTTCCAACAAAATGTATTGTTGTTCTATATGCATTCCTGAAACAAGTGACAATCTCTTCTCATTGTCAAACAACATGTACCCTGGTCCTCAACCACCTATCCTAGCTTGTCTTTCACAGATAGAAGAAATGCTCATAGCTACCATAAACCTGATAATACAAGTAACACATGCATGCGGTGACCAATATAAATACACTAGCCACACAATCTCCTTTCCAAAAGACATTACAAGAATAACCAATATGTTGCCTTGATGTGTTAAGGACTTGGACATTCGGGTGGTTACCTGTCATAGAAATGATCATTGCACTTATGATTTCATTATAAGTAGATATCGTGTTCTAGCTACATTGGAATACAAATTGTCAAATGACCCCTACTATAAGAGTGCTCACATTGACCACAATGCACTAGCATCCTTACCAACATTCCCCACCAATGTCTCCACTTCCCTTCACCATTCTAATACCACATATCCAGTTGTTGAACTATTACCTCAAACACCATTTGAACCCACCCTAGATTCCACCAACCCATACCAAAACCACACAACATAATTTATACCCACTATTCCCAATACAATTATAGAAGTCCAAGAAATATGATGTTATTTTCATGCATATAACCACCATTCTACTACTACAATTGAATGGCCTCTAATCAGAATACCTCTAATCAATGAATACAACACATAAGGTATACTTTATATGGATTTCCCCACCCTTTTTCCCACAATAGTTTCAATACCCAATCAACCTAGAATAAAATCTATCCAATTGCATGAATACACACTTCATCTCATACGTTACCTCGACACCATGTTTGACAAGCACCCAAGATTTTTCTAGTACATATAAAATCTCATGATGTGACATTGTAGCCAGGAAACAACATCAATGTTCATGAAGAATAACATCGTAGATAACTTCCCAACATCTATCCATGATTTGAACATCCAATTAGAGCAATTTCCAAAAGAAAAATTGGCAGAACAAGTAATCTGATATGGTTGGCCTCTATTTGGCACACGGTCTTTGTGGCACAAATCTAAGAATGAGCTAACAAACATGATATCTCGACTCAACTTCCTGACATTATTCTTCACATTGAGTGTTGTTGATACAAAATGGTATGATCTTCATGCAGTCATGCCAGGTTTTCAACCTTGTGATGTTGCAAGACACAAAAGTGGAGAACTGATAATGTTATCTCTAACCCTCATTTAACATCACTATATATGCACCACAGATTCATAATATTTCGTGAATTTATCTTAGAAAAACACTTGCAAAAAAAAGAATACTAGTATAGGTGCGCACTTTGCCACAATACTTTTATGATTCTATAAACATCAAACTCCATCCCTCCTTCATAGGTATGAATTTCAACATAGAGGGTATGCACACGTCCATGGTTTCCATTGGATATAAATTGCACCTGATATGGAGAGCCTTGACTGGGATGACACAGAAGCAGTTGATAATGTTAAACATTTATTTGACACATACATATCAACTTGGAACCCCCACCTTTATACCCTTTCAAATCATCTCTTTCTTTGGCCCAATTTAGAAGACCCTTTCCTATTATCAACACCAAATATTTTCAAGCCAATACTTTTGATGATTATGAATAACTCATCAATTACATTGAATGACACACAAAATGCACTAAAAGCACATGCTTGAGAAAAAAAACGCTCCACATTTGAATGCCATTATAAAGTACCTTGGGAATTACATTCAACGTCATCCTTATTCATTGACTTCAATAACCAAAAGACATACACCCTCGCTCACAATGATGATTGATTAAATAACTATAACCCTACCAACCTCTCTATTTGGCGTGCAAATGTTGATTTCCAGCCAGTACTCTCACTCCATGTCATTCTGAAATACATCGCTAAATATGCATCCAAATCAGGAAAAAAAAATGAGAAAACTTCCACCACATGCTACGTAGAATTGTGCTTGTTTTAGCTAATGTTTTCCTTGGAACATCCGAATTTGAAAATTCCTTGCAGTAACCCTTGTTGATTGTGACATCGGAGCATAGGAAACCTGCCCTATACTACCAAAATTTCGATTGAAAATGTGTAACCGATCCTTTATTCCCTTAAATGTAAGCCGAAAGATGTATATGCAACTTCCAGAAAACAACACCACCCTTCTCCATCACCATACTTCATAGATTCATACATCGAATGCCCATATTCCCTACAATTCACATCACTTATAGAGCTAGCAAGATCTTGGTCGTATGATTCTCGTCGAAAGACAAACCAATCAAAACATAAAACTAAAAAAGTGATTGTTTGTTCATACCATGTTACTCCACAATACCATCCACAACTGAACCCTCCTACACTGACTTTTATCGAGTTGAAATTATGCTATAAAAACCATTTCATAATATTTCTCTGGATATAGGAAATTTTTCTGAAGAATTTATTGCAAGCTGGAAAATATTTCTTCCTTTGTGTAAACCTTGGCATCATCACCACACACTATCTAATATTGAGCCTATTGTAAATGATAACTCAGATACTCATGAGACCCATCCTCTAAACACCATGGAACTAAAAGAATGGGAATTTATCTCCCAATTTCACCCTACCAATGACATCCTCATGAATGACCTTGACATTCCTGGCATTTGTGGTTTTGATGACAACCATAATTGGAATCATACCTCTATCCCATTGGATCGACAAGAAAATGGCATACAATTCATTGAAAATAATTTCTTCTCCCACCACATTCTTCAAATATATAAGCATAACCTAACCAACCTTGACTCATTATCCCCAATGCAAACAAAATATCTCAATATTATTTCCATTCATTTTGTTAAAAAGGATATTTTTCCTCCTTTAAGAATGATAATACAAGGCACTGCTGGAACAGGAAAATGACACCTTATAAATTGCATCGAACAAATAATCGCAACCCTTGTTGGCTCAACCCCTTCATCGATCATGCTCCTTTCCCCTATAGGTGTTGCATCCTTCAACATACAAGCATCAACAATCCATTCTTCCCTCCACCTTCCCATAAAGGATCTCATGCCCTTAGAAGGAAATGCTCTTGCAACATTCCAATAAGAACTTAAGCATATCTTGTACATACTAATCGATGAAATGAGCTTCATTCTGCCAAAACTTCTTAGCGACATTAATGAACGTCTTCAAGAAGCATTTCCACGACATAGAAACAGTCATTTTGGTTGTTGTTCCATTATATTAGTTGGAAAACTTGGCCAACTTCCACTTGTTAAAGACATACCACTATATGCAGGCACCTCCCACGAAAGTGCATTATGACATGTGTTAAAAAAAATCATTACATTAGACACAATATTCCATCAACAAGGTGAAAACATCACCGAAGTTGATTTTAGAAACATCCTCAAGAACATTAGAAATGCAAAGCCAACACTTGAGGACTATAAAATGCTCATGTCACGAACAGACTCCTTCTTATCAGAAGATGAAATACATTCTTTCCATGATTCCATGCATCTATTTCCAACCAATCCTCAAACATTGCTACATAATAAGAACATGTCGAAATTTTTAAGAACTCTAGTTGCAAGATCCATTGCAGAAGACGACAACACAAATTCCACCCTTTCGTTAGAAGACAACCAATTAGAGCGAATTGTCTTGCTATGCATATGTCAAAAAGTGATGTTGACCTCAAATCTTTTGGTTTCATCCGAACTTGTCAATGGTTCTCTAAGGAATATTATATCTATCTTCTACAAAGAATCAATTGCACCTCCACAACTTCCAACCTTTGTCGTCGTATATTTTCCTAAATATATCAAGCCTCCTTAGGATGAAAGAAATCCTACTCACTTACTCGTTCCGCCAATAAAAAGAACTGGGCGTATGCAAATTCCCCTCAAAATGGCTTGGGCATTAACTTTACATAAAGCCCAAGATATGACATTTCCAAAAGCAACAATAGACATTGGGAAGACAAAATGTCAAGGTCTTGCATTCACAACAATATCAAGATCCCTTCTCTATAAGATCTCCATGTTTGCCCCGCATTTACTTTTGATCGTTACATGAAACTTCAAGACAATAAAAATATTTCTCGGGAAAAACATGTAGAAGAACTCCTCTATTCAATACCTCTAGAAGATGAGATGCTCCAACACATACATTAAGATCTCCAAAAGGTTTCACATAATAAATAAACTCTATCTATTTTAACAACATATCTTATCTATCTATTAGAAATTGTGAGATTTACTCATTATTAATACATGGTTACATATTTTACGTTGTTATTATATTTTTTAACTACTTGCTTATGACATTCATTATCTTTCGGAGTAGAACCTATGGAGTCGCAAATATCACATTTATATAATTAATGCGCCGAAATAGAAGCAACATAAATTACATTCCACAACATATAAAAAAAGGTTATTACTGGTGCCAAATCCAAACATACCACTATACTACCTCCGACCAGCTTGACAATTATTACTTAAAATCAAATCTGTTTTCAAAGGTATAATTCACAAACATGAACTTGAGAAAATGTGAACAATTCAAGTTTACCGGCAATTTGGAAATATGCATCTTCAACAATGTATAAATCTTCAATGGTGTTTAATATGACATCGTTCCCCTTGCATTTATGACTAAAAATATTCAAACTACCATGACCAAGGAAAGTTCATTTTCAAAAACTTTGCCTTTTTACTATAACACATTTTCTAGTGAACTAATTATAGTGATTTATTAGAGTATACTTTCATAGTTGTAATTATAGTCATTTATCTGCATATTTTGAGGGACACATTTATTTTCAAGTCAGTAATTATTTGTTCCACTATCCACCAAGTTCCACAAGTTGTGGGATCTGTTAGTTTACGCTATCCTTTTGGCGAGACTACATCAATAATCTCTCACAAGCACCACAAAAGTTATATTCCAATCTCCAAAATCAATGACACTATTGCATTCATTCCCTTCTTCCAAAGTGAACACTAGAAAATGCAAGAATGGCATGTCCTTTGTACTTCAGATGATGTTTGAAAGTTCTAGATGTGACATACTTGGGTATAATATACTTGTTTGTGACGTTAATTACACTATGTGACATATATGGAATTGTTTGGTTATGAAATATATGATTCTTTCATTGCTTCACTTCATGTCATTCTTATGCTCCTTTAATATATTGTTTCTTAAAGTACAATTTCGGTTAAGGATATTGTTGTGCGCAAAATGTTTGAATAATTTTTCCGATATAATTATACATTATATAAATAACTCATCTTTTTCTCAGTTTCAAGTGTAAACTTATATTTTCTAAATGTACATAGTGGAAAAGGTTTGAATAATTTTGGCGATCTAATAGTTACACATTATCCAAACTTGCAACTATTGTCTAATTATGTAACCTTGTAAGGATTTTTAATGAAAGGGAACTTAGGTATACAACTGATTAATTAGCTACTATCCATTTGTATTTTATATTTTCCTTTTCCTTGATATTTGTTGATTTTGTCCTTTTTGTATCAATCTATCTATCTATCAACTGAGCTGCCTAGAATTTGATAATCAATCCAGAAAATAGTTAAAATTATTAAAATGGAGTGTGGGCTAAATTTATCTGGCATGGATTAATAAATCCTTTATAGAGCTCTTTATTGGAAGCAAAGTATGCAGTGGAGTCCATAATACTAGTGAAACAGAGAAGTGTTGGAAATAATACTGAGAGGGGGGGTGAATCAGTATTATCTGATCAATTATTTACTTTTTCAATCCCATAACATATATGCTACTTCAGTTAGATGAACCCACGTATATACGCAACTACAAATAAGGAAACCCACGTATACTATGCAGATTTATAATTCACTTTATTCTACAGATGTCAATCATTAAGTTATGCACCAAAATCATATAAACAGTTGCCAGTAACAATAAAATAGATCAGAAGACAACCACACATAAGAACACAAGATATAAGGTGGAAACCCAATGTGGGTGAAAACTACCTGCTGCAATTCGTCTCTATCTTCTTTTAATTAGAAACTTCTTTTTATAATGATTCTGTACTAGTGCAGTCCTTTACCAGTACGCAGGCTGCTACCTACAGAGAGCTACAACCCTCTCTCATTTTCCAGCTTCTCCTGGAAGGGAGCTGCAACCCCCTTAGATCTTGTACTAGTTGAGATACTAGTACGCAGGCTGCTACCTGCAGAAGGCTACAACCTTCTCTTTCTTCCAGGGACCACGTTTCATAAATTTTAAGACTGGATCCACAAATAACATCAATCAAGAATCAAGAATTTCTGCATCAACCAATCACATTTCACCAGTCAAGACTGAATCAAAATAAACACTTCTCTGTCAACTGTACCCAGATCACAGTAACTGTAATCACACCTAAAATTCTAAACCCAGATCACTGCAATAATCAACAGAAGCAGCTAGAACATAAATTATGAGATGTATGCTACTTCAATATTCAGAAACTTGCGTGCATACGCTTCTATGTTAAGATCAACCTGCATATACGCACTTCTGCCTTCCAAAAACTGCGTGTATATGTACCTGTGCTAAGATCAACCTGTGTATACACACTTCCAACTTACAGAACCTGCGTGTATACGCACCTGTGCTTCACTGAACCTGCGTACAAATCTATAAAGGTAATTTACCCCTTCAAATGTTCAGATATTAGTTTACCCAGATTATTAGATTTATAGATCAAGCAAGCGCCACATAGAACATATCAAAATCATGCAAAGATACTATCATTCAAGCCTTAAGATTTTGACCCATCAAAATAACTTATCCTTCTCCTTGCGCTTAGGTTCCTTCTTCCTTCAGATCCAGATCTGCACCATAACCCAATCACTATATTCCAAATCTATCACTTATTCAGATATTCAATAATTCAGATCCCCCTTGCCAAATGATCTCCTTCCTCTTTTATAGCCTTAGGCCTTTCACAATACCACGCTCCAAAACCATAACAATTCAATACCATGGACCTAATACTTGGGATCAACACTTATGACGAGATACCATGGCCCAAAACCATAGGTTCAAATACCAAGGACTAAATACCATGGACCAGAAACAAGTTTTCCCACATGTACGCGCTTTTCCTTGCATGAAAGTGCATGTATACGCATACGCACCTTGGGAACGTCCAACCCGCGTGTATACGTGGCTTCGTCAAAGTGAACCTGCGTATATGTCTTTTTCTTCTTTCTGAGTGCCTGAACTGTGATCTGTCACAGAGTGAATTGCCATCGAGGACAACACCTATGCCATAGTACCAAAACTGCCAAACCTGTGCCAGAATGCCAACAATCTCCCCCTTTGGACTTGATGGCAACCCCAAGATCCTCAAGATCATTCTCCCCCTTTGTTTCTCCCCCTTTGTCATCAAGGGAAAAGGGGTGTGCTCCCCCTGAGTACATGCTGAAATCTATGCTCTACTGTGCTGAACATGTGCCCCCTGACTGTAGGCAAGATCTGCAAAAAGACATTCTTTAAAAAAGAACCATGACTTATACATCATAAAGACTCTATACATACATCCATCACCCAACCAAGTGGGGATCATCCATCCAACCAAGTGGGGATACATCATAAATTTACATATGACAACCAATTACATTACACCATTCATCCCAGGCATAGTGAGGAAACCAAAATAGGCCGTTACATGACCTTGATGAAAAGAAGATATACATGACATAGAGATGAAATATCTTGAGCAAGACTATGAAATTCATCAATAACTACTATTAGCAGCATCTGTTAATCATTATTCAGATCAACAACCATGTTCTCTTTTTATTCTTCCTCTGCAAGAGTTCCACCTGGAACCAACAACAGTTGTGAACTTGAACCAAAAGCTTCTAAGGTAATGCCAACAATGCATCACTAGAAGATTATCTGCTCCCCCTGAACCTGTGCCAAATGGTCTCCGATAGACCCCTATCAGACTATCAGAGTCTGTCTCTGCTGATATCCTTCAAACCTCCATATACGCAACTGTATCTGCACAAACTAGCGTATGTACGCGGATCCTCCTCATCCAACTCGCATACACCAACTTTTTTCTGAAACGGACATGTTTCAACAGTAGGTTGAAGCATCAAGTACTCCCAGCTTCTTTCTGAGGTATTCAAATTTTTCCCTAGGCAGCGGTTTGGTGAGTATATTAGCAACTTGTTCCTTAGAGGGAACATACTCCAACTTGACTTTTTGTTCCAGCACTTGTTCCCGAAGACAATGATATTTGATAGGGATGTGCTTGGTCTTTGAATGCATGATTAGATTCTTTGAAATTCTGATTGCACTCGTGTTATCACATAAGATGGAGATAGGTGGAGTACAAGTGATTTGATAATCCTACAAGGTTTGCATCATCCAAAGGAGTTGGGTGCAACAAGATGCAGCAGCCACATATTCTGCTTCAGTTGTGGATAAGGCAATAGAACTATGTTTCTTGCTAAACCAAGATACTAATCTAGAACCCATAAACAATGCACCACCACTAGTGCTTTTTCTGTCATCCACACTTCCAGCCCAATCAACATCTGTATAAGCATGAAGAGTGAGATCTGCATCTCTAGGATACCATAGGCCATAGTTTTGAGTTCCTTGAAGATACTTGAAAATTCTCTTTACTGCCTGAAGATGAGTTTCCTTAGGATTTGCCTGAAATCTTCCAACCATTCCTACTGCATGCACGATGTCTGGTTGGGTACCTGTTAAATAGAGTAGACTTCCAATCATGGATCTATAGGTTGGTTGATACACTGCTGCTGATTCATCATTTGCACTGAGACTGCATCCTGTGACCATGGGAGTACATACTGGTTTCAAATCTTCCATGCCATACTTCTTCAAGCTCTTCTTAAGGTACTTGGTTTGAGATAAAAAGATACCGCCTTTATTTTGTTGGATTTGTAAACCAAGAAAATATGTCAGTTCTCCAAGCAAGGACATTTTGAATTCTTTCTGCATCACCAAGGCAAAGTTTTGACTCATAGCTTCTTCATTGTTGCCAAAGATAATGTCATCTACATACAAAACAAGTATTAGCAATTTATCATTTTCAATTTTTATATAAAGATTGCTATCTGTTGATCCTTTTGAAAAACCTTGCTGATGAAGATATTTGTCCAAGCGATAGTACCAAGCCCTTGGAGCTTGTTTGAGACCATAAAGCGCCTTTTTCATTCTGCATAAAAGATTTGGATCTTTTGCAAGAACGAAACCATCTGGTTGTTCAATGTATACTTCTTCTTCTAAGTCTCCATTCAGAACGGCTGATTTCACGTCCATTTCTAATATTTTGAACTTTTGAAAGCTTGAGAGAGCAAGGAACATTTGGATGGCCTCAAGTCTTGCAACGGGAGCAAAAGTTTCTTCAAAATCTATTCCTTCTTGCTGCACATACCCTTTACAAACAAGTCTTGCCTTTTTTCTAATTACTTCCCCATTTTCATTCAACTTATTCTTGAAGACCCATTTTGTTTCTATAACATTCTTATCCTTTGGTCTAGGAACCAACTCCCAAGTGTTGTTCTTTTCGATCTGCTCAAGTTATTCATCCATTGCTTTCACCCAACATTCATCCTTGCATGCCTCTTTCACATTTTGTGGTTCAGTAGAAGAGAGTAATGCCAAATAGCTTGAAGCTTCTGCAACTGTTCTTCTTGTTTGTACACCTACTTCTTTCTGTCCCAAAATCTAAGATTCTGGATGATTCTTCTGAACATATCTGGATGGAGCCTTTTCTTCCATCCTTATCTATTCCTCTGGTTCTTCTTGAGGTTATTCTTCTTCATCATTCCGTCTTTGAGGGTTGTCTACATTTTCTTTGATATCTTCATGATTTACTTGGCTAGGACTGTATCCCTTCTCATCAACTACTACATCAATGTTGTCAACAATTCTTCCAAGTCTTTTATTGTAGCACTTGTATGCCTTGCTGTGTGGAGAGTAACCAAGAAGAATGCCTTCATTTTCTCTAGGTTCAAGTTTGCCAAGTTGCTCATCAGTATTCTTAACATAGCACTTGCTCCCAAATATTTTGAAGTGCTTTACCGAAGGAGTCTCACCATACCAGAGCTCATGAGGAGTTTGAGTGTTGTTCACCCGGACATTTGTTTTGTTGAGAATAACCATCGAAGCATATGCAGCTTCACCCCAGAAAGTTGCGGGAGTTCCAGACTCATCAAGCATAGTACAAGCCATTTGTTGGACTGTTCTGTTCATTCTTTCCACTACTCCATTTTGTTGAGGAGTTCTAGCTGTAGAGAATTCTCTTCTTATCCCATGTTCTTCATAGAAATCAAAAAATTCATTTGAGGTAAACTCCCCACCTCTGTCGGATCTGAGGCACTTAATTTTGTGTCATGATTCATTTTCAACCAAGGCTTTAAAGTATTTGAATTTTTCGAATGCTTCATCTTTGTGCTTCATAAGTCCTAACCAAACAAACCTGGAGAAATCGTCAATGAATAATATCAAGTATTCTTCTCCTCGAGGTGTCCTTTTCCTGAATGGTCCACATACATCTGTATGTGCAAGCTCAAGAGGCATGCTAGTTGATCCTTCCTTCTCTGGAAAGTTAGTTATGGTTTGCTTTCCAAACTGACATGATTTGCATATGGTGTTGTCTGGAATTTTGATATCTAGAAGACTGCGAACTGGCTGATATTTGCATGCTTTCCTTATTTGTGAAAAGCTTAGATGGCCCAACCTCCGGTGCCATAACCAGTGTTCATCATCCTTGCTCAAATAGCATCGTTGTTGTCCTTCTTCAAATATGTATAGATTATTTGGATTTCTTCTTCCTTTGATCATTGTTTCACCTGTATCAAGATCACGAACACGACATCCATTTGATCTAAATATTACCTCAGTTCCTTGATCACACATCTGACTGACACTCAGAAGATTATGCTTCAATCCATCAACATACAAAACATTTCCAGCTTTGACCTTTTCTTTCAAATGAGCAGTGCCTTTTCCTTTTATAGCTGCAGGAGTATCATTTCCAAAAGAAACTTTCTTTCCCTTTTCTAAAGTAGAATATGATTCAAGTTTTTCTTTGTCACCTGTCATATGCTTCGAGCACCCACTGTCAATGTACCATAGATTTTCTTGTCACTCTGCATAAAAGGCTATCCCACATCTTTATGTTTGTGGTTCCTTTATTCTCCATGTTCTGGTGCTTGAGGCTTGTTCCTTTTTCTACTGAACATTCAACTTCATTTTCAAGAGCCGAAAAGTTGTTATAGGTCCCTTTTGTAGTCATACTTCTTTGTTTTTGAGCTTCTCTAGTCATGATTGTTTTATATGCAACACATTGAGCTGCTTTGTGACCAAAGTTATGGCAAGAGAAACATTGTCCATTGAAGAAATTTCTGCGGTTATCAAATCTACGAGCCACATGATTGTAATTTCTATTGTCATCCATTCCTGAAGCAAACTGGGAAGATTTTACCTGAGGCTGGTTGTAGCTTTTGTTCATCCTTAAGATGGATTGGCCCTGATAATCTTTGTTTGTTCTTGATGTAATTCATCCCTGCTTTACCTGGTGATCTCCATTGTGCTTTTACCCATTCCTTCTTGCTGCATCAAGATAAGTTTTTGAGGTGGATGCTTGAGAGGTTTCTCCATTATACCCCAGACCTGTCTTGTTTAGTGGAGAACATTGTACATTGATGATCTCATCCAGAGTTCAGATTCTTTGACAAACTTAATATTAATAGCCTTTGTTTTCTCAATATCTTTTCTAAGACCAACAATTTCACCTTCTAAATTTTCAAGATATTTTTCTTTTTCATCAATTTGAAATTGTAGAGTATCAATGATCATATTATTTTCTTCTATACATGTCTTGAGTCTAGAAATTTCTTCATAGAAACTATTCACATCTATAGCATCCATGTAATCATCATCTTCAAATGCCATTAAAAGTTTATAGTCATTACCTCGTTCATCTTCATCACTATTTGATAGACCATCACTATCTTCATGAGTGTAGTAGCTTTTCTTATTTGCATTTTGTTTCTTGTTCCATCTAGCAGGTTCTTTTCCTTTGTTAATATTATCCTTATGAGGACATTTCGCAGCATAATGACCTACTCTTCCACATGCAAAACATTTAAAAGGTAACTTACCTCTGAACCTTCCAGTACCCCGTTGAAGATTTATGACAAAATTTGATTCTTCTTCTTCTTCTTCTGGCACGTGACTTGCTCCATAGTAGTCTCCTTTTCCTGAAGCCTTGAAAGCAGCTTCTCTTCTATCTGATGGACCTCCCTTTCTATTTCATAAGCGGTTAGAATTCCGTGAAGCTAAGACATAGTAAGATTTCGTAGATTTTCCTTTTCTACTATTGCAGACACTTTAGATTCAAACTTGGGGGAAAATGATCTTAGAAATTTTTCAACCACAATAGCCTCTTTTATTTCTTTACCCAAGTTTTTCATGCAATTAACAATCTCATCTACCCGAAGGAAGTAGTTAGCCACACTTTCATCATTATACATTCTGAGATTCTCATACTGAATCCTGAGGGTTTGAAGTTTAGCACGCTTTACCTGATCATCTCCTTCGTAGCTCAAGACAATCTTGTCCCATATTTCCTTTGCGGATTTATATTGCATAACCTTCACGAATTTTGTTTGAGATAAGCATCCCAGCAGAGTATTGACTGCTTTAGCATTTGTTTCATACTTCTTCTTCTCGGCCGGATCTGTAGGAGTAGCTGAAGGAAAATTGTAGCCTATATCTATGATATCCCAAACTTCTGTACCAAGGGATTGAAGATAGGCAGTAACTCTTACCTTCCAATGATTGAAGTTTGTCCCATCAAAAATTGGTGGCCTGATTGATGCTTCCCTCTCGTAGTTTCTCATGATGAATGATCTTCCTTCAAGTGATCAAGCTTCTCTGAAGGACTGGCTCTGATACCAATTGTTGGAAAGAATACTGAGAGTGGGGGGTGAATCAGTATTATCAAATTCTTTTCAATATGGCTTCATTAATTTATTGATCATTAACTTGTGTATGAGCCTGAAACAAGAAAAAAATATAGTCACACAAAAGAACACCAGATATAAGGTGGAAACCCAATGTGGGTGAAAACCACCTACTACAATATGTCTCTATCTTCTTTCAATTAGAAACTTCTTTTACAATGATTTTGTACTGGTGCAATCCTTTACCAGTACGCAGGCTGCAACCTGCAGAGAGCTACAACTCTCTCTCTCATTTTCCAGTCTCTCCTGGAAGGGAGCTACAACCCCTTACTTCTTTTCCTTCAAGGACCACTTTTCATAAATTTCCAAAGTGGATCTATAAACATCAAGAGATTATCAAGTACAAGCAAATCACTCAGTCAACTTCAGTAACCATATCAACAA
The DNA here is from genome assembly GCA_000404065.3 of Pinus taeda. Classification (NCBI taxonomy): domain Eukaryota; kingdom Viridiplantae; phylum Streptophyta; class Pinopsida; order Pinales; family Pinaceae; genus Pinus; species Pinus taeda. Next base: position 278,094 of record APFE031276591.1, on the reverse strand, counting down.
TAACAGTAAACTAACCCAGAACACCTTATCAACAGAAAAATAAAAGGTCTTAAGAGAGATACGGAGTTTTTCTTTCTCTCGTCTACGTGCAAACACACTTCTGCTTCTGTTCCCCTGCGTATACCCGTAGAGACCCTTCTGCCGAACTGCGTATCCACGCACTGTTTCTTCAATCACGCTGCATACTGTTACTATAGGAATGCACCCACAGAAACTATCGCGTCGCGTACTACTCTTGGAGCCATGCACCCACAGATGCGATCGTGCCGCGTACCTACGCACCTGCGGCTTTTGAGCCGCTGCGTACTTTCGCTGTGCCTCCACACCTAAGCCTCTGTCGCTCTGCGTACCCACGCACTGTGCCTTCTTCTTCTCTGCGTATCCACGCACTTCTCGTTCTTCTGCTCTACGTACCCGCGCACTTCACCTTCTTCTGCTCTGCGTACCCATGCACTTTCACTGTTAATTGCCTGTGTACCTCTGATTATGGCCGAATTGGCAGTCCCCCAGTCTGCCATAGATAGTCAGATGCTCAGATCTGATCATGAACTCGAGAGATCGCCCTTCATAGATTCGCTTTCAACTTCACTTTTATATAGATCAAGCATAAGAACCCAATATTTCAGATCTTAAGATATTCAATTTGCAAAAGATACTTTGGCCAAGTGATCTCCTTTGCTTTATATAGGCAAGCTCTTCCTAAAATCATGGATCAATACCATAGATAACCAATATAAGGGGCCTAAAAACATGGGGCTCAATAATAATAATAATATAAAGCAATACCACGGGCCAAAACCATAGAATCAAGAATGATGGGCTAAATACCACGAGCCAAACATAAGAAACCCCACGAGAGTGTGCTTTACTGCCTTGAAGTGTGTGCACTGGGCTCCGCACCTTCTAAACGGGTAACCTGCGGGTATGACCGCAACTCCTGTATGGGTAACCTACGGGTCCACACCTTTTGAACCATTCACCTGCGAGCCTCTTAATTTCCATCATTTTGAGAGCTTGAACAGACCATTGCCACAGCTTGAGTGAGTTGCCATCAAGTACAATCATAGAGCCATAACAAAATCATAATGCCAACATATCCAACTAATGTATTGTTAGCTCATAAACAACTAAATGAGTGAACCAATATCCATGCCTTCTCTTTTATAGACTAAGAAGAATATTAGGTACAATGACACATGAAAAGTAACACCTCAACTGAGGATGATCTAGCCATGTAAGAATATGCCCTACCCATTAGACTCCATTCACCTAACTGAACTTGTACATGAGCTAAAAATTAGAAAACTACTTTATATAACCAAAATTTGAAACTAACACATGTAACTAAGTTTTAACACAACAATTCTCAACTAAACATGATCTAAGGAATGCAAGAATGTCACCTACATATTAGACTTCATGCACCTAATTGAACATAAAACTTTCGCTACAAATTAAAAAAAAATATTTTATATAACTGAAAGCTGAAATTAAAACATGCAACTGCATGCGCCCTCTTTTAGTTAACTAAGAAACAACATGAAACTATCTTATACAAGAAAACATGAAAATTGCTGAGAATAAATTGCTAAATATTAACAACAATACATTCTTAAAAGACTCATTACTCCCTAATAATTAATGCACCAAGCTAATGAAGAAGTGGGTCCTCACTATCAAGTTCAAATTCCTAGATTTGTTCATGAGTGTTCTCGAACAAGAAGAAGGGAATTTGAGGCACAATATAAAATTTAATATCATACCACATACCTATTATGTACTTTAAGTCATGTATAGAAAAAAAATCCTCTTTTGCATAGAAATTGGAGTCGTTTACTTAAACGTTTATTGAGAATATGTATGGGTTAAGTTGAATTTCCACCTAGAAGAATTACACCTTAAGTGGAATGTCCCTAGAAGGGTTTCACCCCATAACATTTGTTGTCTTCTGATTGTTACCCTCCCTAATGCAACCACATTATGTCATGGAATATATGCTCCAAATAAAAATGGATCCTTCAGGATGAACCAAATGAAAAGCAACGGGGTAGACTCAATGAGTCTTCGGATAGAAAATATGCATATGGACCCTATTAATTTATACAAAAGACCCTTACTTGACTTTGTCCATTAGTAATATACTAATAACCAACCTAGCCCTAACCTTCCCTTTATTAAAAGACTAAAAGCAATAGTAATATTTATATTGGTGTCTTGTAGGGTGAATGATGCAATAACCATTAAAGCCAAGTGTCTTGAAAACATGAACTTATATGTCCAACCCAGAAATTGCAACAACACAAAATTTCATTGAATACAAGTGGTCATCAGAATTGGTTCAAGATATTTTTTTCAAAAGTAATATGTTGAACATGGGTGAAAATAAGGTTATTATCAGTCCATGTTACATGTGAGCCCAGATACCCTATGTTCGGAACATATCACCATCTCTTCTCAAAGAAGCCCTTGTTCTTAATGATTTTTTCTATTTTGTAACATAAAGCATAGCCTTTTCCTACAAAAAGAAAAAATAAGAATCCAAGTACTAGAATTTTAATTTATAGAAAATTAGCATTGGCCAACAACAATATTAAAACATATATGTGTAGTGGAATTCATATACAATAAAATGTGGAACGAGTATCTTTTCATAAATAAAAAGCATCATATAAGACTACAGTAAAACAAGAACAGGAGGTCAAAATATACAAGGTTATCTTAGGGTAAAATTGTGTCAGATTTAGTTGTGAATATTTCTTTCCCATAATCATGAGGCAAACATGTCTTTAAAGAAAAGTACTATGAATATGTGATAACAAGAAATTTTACTCGACTTGATTTTGTACTCGAATTAATGGAGTTGCTAAAACAACTTCATATTTTGTCAGACAAGGAAGGGATAGAAGATAATCATTATAAATATTTGTCAAATAATATATAAATGGTCCTGTTATAGACATCCAATATTGGTAGCATTTCCCATCACTAAAGGAAAATGGTCAGTTATCTTTTTCCTTGCTAAGATAGGATTATAACCTTATAGAAAGTTGCAATGATAACACCTTTAGGGCACAAGTCATGAGATTTATCCGCCTCATTCACTTATGAACCTCTCAGCCATCGCATTTATCATATTAATAAATTCGTACTAAAGAGATAGGTTGTAAACTTCCACAATACCGTAAATAACCTATCCATGTCCTGAATAAATTTCAGTAGCAAGAGAATGGTCAATCTTTAACATAGCACAAAGTCCTTGAAAGTGATCATACCATAGACACACTAAGGGAATGTGTAATCAGGCTCAAAATTGTCTAAATTTTCTTTGGCCATTCACAGCAGACATTATATTCTATATTAAAGTTCACAAATATAGGTTAAATGAACTAGACAATTCATACCTAGGTCTTTAGACATTGAGAGCTACTCAATATTGCAACTTGAAATACAAGAAACATGGACAAAATAATAGAGAATCTACTTATTCCTCCAATAAGAACACAAACAACATGTAACACCCTACTCCCACATCTACCCAAGTAACAACCAAATGAGGGAAAACATGCAAGAAGATGCTACTATGATTAGATTCAACCTCCTATGTGACCTTAAGGAAATGGAATCAATGGCGACACAACATACATACCTTCTACATCAGCTTCATGGCCCCTAGGAACCATCCTAACTCTTATGGTAGTGAACCCTTGGGTACCACTGATGTTTTTTACCACTCAACCTCTCGATGCTCTTATTTTACTAGCCTCCAAGTGTCTAGGGGGATCTAAACGCTCTCATCCTACATGCCTGCTAGTGTCTAGGGACTATTTTGTCCAGCGTTGTGCCACTGTCCCCAAGTTTTTAGCCACCTTTTTAGGCCTAGATACGAGGTCACTACCCATAATTGAGTGACATCTCTAGAACAGTAAAATAATAGGGAAACAATGATGCAAAAGAAAATAGTTGAACAAGCCCTTAACTAGATCGCTACTAGCCATGGCAGGAATTTCTTAAAAGATATCACAAATATGTAATCTATAGGTGTAAATAACATATTTAAGAATAGGGATCTCATAATTATCTGAGAATCTATAAGGACCATTATTACTTGATATCATTTGTTGCATTATCATCTATTAGGTCATAGATACAATATCCATTAATTTACAAGTAAAAACATGATGAGAGTGATGCATAGCCACTGTCATAAAACACATATATAACCAGCATAATAGCAACATAAATACCAATGAAATCACACCCATATGATCCACATATAAATTAGTATAATACTCATAGGGATATAAGGAGAAATAACCTCTTGTTAATGATGAAAAGTACAAAATGAGGATTGGAAAACCACATTCCACCCAACCATAGAATGGTTGAGCCAAATCTCTCTACATCCATTCACCCATGTGCCATATTCTAAGCACTAATGTGAGACTCAAACCGAAGAACCAACGAGGGCATCCCAAGGCTAAACAAACTCACTCTCATCAATAGAAACTAGGATTTACCATAATCCATCTTGGATCAGTAGGCCAACACAATAAAAATGTCATAACAGGATCTAACATGATCCCCACCTAATCACTAGGCCAAAAAACAAGCATGCATGCCACCAAATTTCTCCACCTACACTGTGAGGAATATTCCTGCCTCCTAGTCTCTCAAGACTTATCACAAATCAAATCTAGATCATTAGTCCCTAAACCGAGACCCACTATCTAGGATTTACCACATATTCCAAACCAAGGATTACTAGGCCCAATGGAGATCAAACCACTTCTTAGCTCTACCATATATCCTTCCATTCAACAACAAGGATTCTTAGGCCCATCGAGGCAACACAATCGTACCTTTACCACAACCCATAGTCTGGATCAATAGTCACAAGGTGAGTGGCTTTATGGTGATCCATGGTTTGGTTCAGGGACAACTTGACCTTGTTCTCTATCATTCAGACATATGCCTCTCTCAGCTTCAAATCCATTCTGCAATCCATCTCAACCAAAACATGAGAACCCCATCACACCATGGCTATCTGGAAATGGAAAGGCTAGGATGAAAGTACTATCACACCTAGAAAAACCCATGCGATAATAGAAAAATAGCCACATGCAATACAGTGCATGCCAAATCTAGCAAGGAAAATACACATGCAAATTAATACCTATAAAAAATATTATTGTAGCAGCTTGATCCTGCTCTTCCCGACTTGATCTTTCTTCCTCTTTTGTTCTTTGCCTTTCTTGATTCAATACCAAAATGCTCCAAGAAAACTCTAAGTGTCCAAGAGTGTGTGAGAGAGAGAGAGAATAATGGGAGAGGTCCAAAACTAAATTAACAATAGGTTACCAACTAATCCTAAGAATCCTTTTTATTAATGAGGCCTCTATTTTCATCATTTTCCATTATTTTCCTTTATTTTCCTCCTCACATGTAACATGTGACCTTTCACCTCCCTTTTCTCATAATTTCCATTATTTTCATAAATAAAAATGCCAAAAAATACATTTTGCCTTTCCAAAGCCTTAGCCATTAGCTTTGCCAATTTACTTAGCCATAATAAACCAATGAACACCCACACTCAGGTGTCTTACCTTTATTAATTGTTATTACATGGAATTTTCACCTGGGTTGTTATAGAACCCTCCACCTTGGGGGACACCATCCCCAGTGTTCAACCACACCTATACCTCAACAAAACCATTGAAAAGCAAAAATACTTCACATCGAGTTTTATAACATAGCTTGATGTAGTATTTACAATGATCACCCTGCTGAAAATCAAAACAACATGACAATGTAACAACATCACAACATAATGACAAGACATCGATATTTCTTATTAGAGCTTTATAACATATCTCATGGTGGTGTTTACATCCATATACCTATCTACATCTACCAAGACATATACCATGAGATATACCAAAACACCATATCAAAACTAATTTGCCTCAACCGACAAACAAAGAAGGATACATAGCCCGCATCTCATACGCTATCTCCAATGTAGCTTCATTGGGTGCAAAGTGCTTCAACTACACTTTGACCTACCCAATTGCTCTATTTTTATAATGAGCACCTTTTTTGGCAATATACATTGAGGCTCTTCCAAGAAATTTTCATCTGGTTCCATCTGCAATATAGACCAGTCAATCACATGATCAACATCTTTAGCATACTTCTTAAGCAATGAAACATGGAAAACATCATGGACTTTCAGTGTCCGAGGTAGTGCAAGTCGATAAGCTACCGGTCTAATCCTTTCAATAATATTGAAGGGTCCACAAAACTGTGGTGCCAGCTTGGCACATGATCTAACCCATAAGGAGTTCTTCTTTTGTTTGATGTGAAAGTACACATGTTCCCTAACTTGAAATTTTTTGAATAACCTATTCTAATCTACACAACTCTTCTAGCTACCCTATGTTTCCTTTAAATTCATTTTTATAACCTACATTTCCTATTCCATATCCACCAACATGTCCGGTCCAATCAACACCCCATTAATCAGATCACTCCAACTAATAGGAGTATTGTGACTGACCCATTTAATGACTTAAACAAACACATTTTCAAAGATTTATGATACCCATTCTTATAAGTGAACTCTACTAATGGAAGATACTCCTCCCACTTTCACTGTTGATGCATAACATATATCATGAACATTTCCTCCAGTACAATGTTGACCCTCTCATTTTGTCCATATTTCTGCAAATGATAAGTTGTACTAAAGGCCAAATCTTTGCCCAAACTTGCAAATAACTCCTTCCAGAACTTGGAAGTTAACTTTGCATCCCTGTTTGACAAAATCTTTGTTGGAACACCGTGCAATATGACTACATCTCTAATGAATACATGTGCTACATAACTAGCTAAGAATGCAGACTTCACTCAAATGAAGTGTGCAACCTTTGTCAACTTGTCCACAAAAACCATGATGGAATCATGTTGCCTCACTATCCTTGGAAAACCTGTGATGAAGTCAATGTAAATGACCTCCGATTTCAACTTTGGAATTGCAATCAATTGCAACAATCCCCCTAGATATTTACACTCTCACTACACATGATGGAAACCAGAACACCTAGCCACAAACTCTTCTACATCCGTCTTCATATTCATCCAATAAAAAAAAATTTCATTACAGTCAATGTCTTCTCATAACCTAGGTGACATGAATATGGTTTCGCATGAAACTCTCTTAAGATAACCTTATTTGGATCAATTTTTTTTGGCACATATATCCTATCTTTGAATCTTACCAATCCATCTATTGTAACACAGTAGTCCACATCCTCTACACCTACACCTGTAATAGTACCTATACCTATACATGTACCTATACCTATACTATCACATGTACCTCTACCTATACTACTACCTATACCTTTACATGTCCTATCATATATACCTATACCAGTACTTTGCTACAACTTGTGCACAATCTCCAAATACTTGACACCATGTTAACCTGCCTGCAAGATCCTATCCTACAATTATGTTCCATAGGATCTCATAGCTCTTAATTAATTTACCTATATCTACCTACTAGGAATGTTGACAACCCCGTTCTCATTTCCTTTGATGTATCTAATTTCAAAGTTAAACTCATTGATCGTGGCAAACCATCTAGCTTGCCTGGCATTCAGATTCGGTTGGTAAAACAAATACCTCGACCCAATGTGATCACTCATCAGTACCAACCTCCTATCAATAAGATAGTTCCTCCACATATTCAATGCATGTATGGTAAGAGCTAACTCCAAATATTGTGTTGGATAGTTTTTCTCGTGCTCGTTTAGCTTTTACGACTCATAGCATACCACATGTCCATCCTATATAAGGACTCCACCAAATCCTTGTTTGTAAGAATTTGTTAACACTACAAATATCTACAATCTGTGGCACTCGTTCATGTGTCAACAACTACTTAGGTTGCTCAAAACTAGCCTCATGCTCCTCTGTCCATTCAAAATTCTTACCTTTCCTATGTAGTCATGTAATAAGATAAAAAAACTGTAGGAAGTTCTTGATGAACCTCCTATAATACCCTACTAATCCCATGAATGATCTCACCTCATCCACATTTCTCAGAGCTACCCACTCTATGATGGCCCTTATCTTTTCTAGATCTAATGCAATGCCCTCCTTGGAGAAAACATGTCCCAAGTAGTGTACCTCAGTCTAAAAGAAGATACACTTGTTGAGCTGAGGAGACAATCGATGCTCTCTCAATAACCACAACATTGTTTCTAAATGGTCGACAAGCTCTTCCTCACTTTTAAAATATACAAATATGTCAGCAATGAACACATTAACAAAATTATCCAAATATGGATGCAACACACTATTCATAAAGCATGTAAATGTAGTTGGATCATTTTTCAAACCGAATGGAATGAAAACAAACTCATATGCCCATACCTGGTCCAGAAAGCTCTCTTGTAAATGCCCTCCTCTTTGATGTGTACCTGGTGATATCCAGATCTCAGATCAATCTTCAAGAACAATGTTTCTCCCTTCAATTAATCGAGTAAGTCATCAATCCTCAACAATGGGTACCTATTTTTAATAGTCAATTTTTTCAACTAAATGTAGTCAATGCATAATTTGAGAGTTCCATCTTTCTTCTTCACGAATAATATCGATGTTTCCCAACGTGATACACTTGGTCTAATGTATCCTTTGTCCAAAATTTCCTTTAACTACAACTTAAACTTAACCAACTCTAGAGTGCTCATCCTATAAGGTGCCTTTGATGTTGGAGCCGCCTTACAACTAACTCAATAGAAAATTATACTTCCCTATGAGGTGGAAACTTCGAAATGTCATCGGGAAATGCATCCTAAAACTGTTGTAAAACTGGGTACCTTCTCAAAACATCTAAATCCTCAACTTCCTTACCCTTGTCACTAGAAATGTGTGGTCTAATAACATACGCCCTTTCCTGTAACTACACTTTTCCTACATAGTTGTCACCATCCTAAATGATGTGCCTTTCTTCTTTCCCCGTAAGACTCTTGGTTCCCCATTGTCACCCACACTCTCAATAGCTTTTTCATAATAGTCTACCTTGGTTCTATGAATATACAACCAATCCATGCCCAACAACATACTATATGATCCTAATGGTAATACATTCAAATGTGTTGCCGTAGGCATACCATTCAAGTCAAATGCACAAAATCTTACACAATGATGAACTCACTTCTTTGTACCTGTAGGAAACTGCACTAACCAAGATTTTGCATGAGATTCCTTACTCAAATCACATTTATCCACCAAGTGAGGAATAACATATCTATAATTAAATCCAATGTCAATAAAAATAGAAATAACTTAATCACAAAGCTTAACGTCCATCTCAATGATATATTCTTGATGGTCAACATGGTTTTTATCCAATGTTGCATAAGTGCGGGGAATGCTCTGACCAATATCTACAGTACATTGTTCCTCCTCCACACTATATATCTAATGCATAGCACCCTAATTCTATGGAAAATCTTTATTAAGGTTCTCCTTACTGCATGTACAACACTCAAATCAACCGGTACCATCACCTCTATGCTCCTACTATAACCCACATCCTTATCTAGTTGCATTGGACCTCTTTTGTGGTGCCACATTTTCTTTCTCATCTACATTGTGATACCTTGTTCTTTAGGCTCCCACTTACCTTTACCTTTTTCTTTTCCCTTCCATCCATGTTAAGATTCATTGTTACGCATTGATTTTTCATATCGATGCTTCAATTTCCCAATAAGTTACCCAAGTGACCAAGTGTCATCATACTCAATTTGATCTGTAAATGCTAATGGAAGTCCACTAAAAAATCGTTGAAATTTAGCCTTATCATATTTAAGATATTGTACATACTTCAATGGCTCCAGAAACTTAGTCGTACTCTTCATCTTTTGTTGGTCACATCTTTATCTCATAGAATTCTTTGGCCTTACTGTCATAGTACCTCTCTAACAAGTATTTCTTCCTAAAAAGCCTCTTGAACTCATGCAAACTCAAGTCATCTATCCTGATCTCTCTAACCCACTTAAAATCTTCCCACCAAATGTATTTGTTACCTTTCAAGCTGAAGATCATTACATTGGCCTTCATGTTACCTGTGTAATTATGCAACTCAAAGAATTTTTTCATCCCAAGTATCCAAGCCTCTACATATTCTAGCTTCTTCACATCTCCTTCAAAAGTAGGTGGATTTCATTTTTTAAACTCATCTGGAAAGTATCCCCTATCACTCCTTCTTTAAGGATTATAACGAAAATGATCATGATGTCTACCAGAACCAAGACTAGAATAATACACCTATCCATCAACTCTCTTCTCTAGAGTATCCAACAACCTGCCATCTCTAATAGTGTCATATATATATGAAATGTGACCACCATGATACCTACTACCACATGCCCCATTAGTTATGTCCTCCTCTCCATGGTGGATCTGAAGTGGCCCTTATCACTGCAATTCTAACAAAATTTGAATCATTAACCTCTACCTATTTCTCTTGTACCTGCATGATTATGTCATTTTCTTCCTTAAAACTCATTATTTATTCCTTCAAGCTTCATAATGTGTCTGCCAAATCAAAAGAGTTCCCAACAACACACTTCTCATATGATTCTTAGGGAGAGTCATTTTAGTCTACCATCTTGCAAGCCAATTAATCTCTTTCCTACAAGGCATACTATGCTAGCTAAACCAAATCACAATAAATCAACATACCTTAGCATAGCTCGGGGATGATACCTTATTTGCAAGATCACGAAATTGGCGTGATAAATGTATAATGTAATCATAACACCATATAGACATATACAAATAAGTGGATGAACATATAAGCATAATTCTAACTAGAGTCCAGTCCTCAATGCATGACCATATCAATTACACATACCATGACCTCATGCATGACAACAACCATTACTCCAATGTACACATGGCCACATGAAAATAGCAACATGCATCAACAATGCATAATCGACCAGTCACAACAATGAACGCATATAATCAAGCATAAGTGAACAATACTAGAATCCAAGATTAAAAGAATGATACATGCAACCAATCATACAACAAGGTAACTAAGCATCGAAGACTATAACCAAGTGTACAAAATGATTCATATAAGCAATGCATAACAACATGTAACCAGTCAGACACTCATTTCAATGTATCCCACAACAACAACCTCAATTTGCACATGGTGAAATCACTACGACTGTGATCAACACCATGCAATGAAACAAGAACATGGAATGAAAGCATAAGGGACACACATGCAACCGACATGCATGCATGACCACACACACAACAAATCCAATTCGAGGGGTGAACCATGCTCTGATACAACTCTAAAAAATCCTCCTCCCACATCTACCCAAGTAATTGTCTAACTAGGGTAAACATGCAATGAGCGGCTACTATGTTTAGATTCAACCTCCTATGTGACCTTTAGGAAATTGAATTGATCGAAACACAACATACTAACTTTCCACATCAATTGCATGACCCCTGAGAACCATCCCAACTCTTCAGGTAGCTAGACCCTAGGTCCCACTGATAATTTTTACCACTTAACCTCTGGATGCTCTCATGTTATAGGTATGCGAGTGTCTAGGGATTATTTTGTCCAGTGATGTGCCAGTGTCATTTGGTTTTGAGCCACTTTTTCGAACCTAGAGCCGAGGTCACTACCCAAACTTGAATGACATCATCGGAATAGTAAAATAATAGGGAAATAATGATGCGATAGAAAATAGTTGGAGAAGCCCTTAACCTAATCCCTACTAGCCATGATAGGAATTTCATCAAACAAATCATAAATATGTAATCCATAGGTGTAAATAAAAAATTTAGCTGTAGGGATCTCATACTTATTTCAGAATCTAAAATGATCATTATTCCTTCATATCATTTGTTGCATTATCATTTATTAGGTCATAGATACATTGTCCATTCATTTACAAGTAAAAAAATGATGAGAGGCATACATACCCATTGTCATAAAAAACATATATAACCAACATAATAGTAGCATCAATACCAATGAAATCAGAGTCATATAATCCACATATAGATCAGTGTAATACTCATACAAATACAAGGAGAAATAACTTCTCATTAATGATGCAAAATTAAAACCCCAGATGGGACTACCACATTCCACCCGACCATGGAATGGATGAGCTTGATATCTATTTACCCATTCATCCCTATTCCATATTCCAACCATGAAAGCAAGACTCAAACCAAAGAACCAACCAGGGCATCTCGAGGTGAAACCACCTCACCCTCATCAGTAGAAACCAAGATTTCCTTTAATCCATCCTGGATCACTAGGCCAACATAATAAACATGTCATAACATGCTTTACCATGATCTCCTCCCAATAGCTAGGCCAAAAATGGCGCAAATGCCACTAGATTTCCCCACCTACACTGTGAGGAATTTTCCTATCTCCTAGTCTCTCAGGATTTACCACAATCCAAAACCAGATCACTACGCCCTAAATTGAGACCCACTCTATATTATTTACCTCATATCCCAAATATGAGATTACTAGACCCAAAAAGAGAAAACTACCTCTTGGATTTACCATATATGTTTCCATTCACGGGAAAGGATTACTAGGTTCACCAAGGCAAAACAATCCTATCTTTAACACTACCCATACTCCAGTGCAGGGGTCAATATACCAGTGGCTTTATTGCAATCCACAGTCTAGTTTAGGGACCACTAGGCAAGGTTTTCTTTTATTCGGGAATCCACCTCACTCAGCTTTGAATCCATCATCCAATCCAGCTCAACCAAAACATAACAAGCCCATCACACATTGGATATCCAGAAATGGAAAGGCTAGGCTGAAAAGACTGCCACAATTAGAAAAACCCATGCCATAGCAACAAAAGAACAACATGCAATACCATGCATGCCAAATCTACCAATGTAAATACACATGAAAATCAATACTTGAAAAGAATACTACTATAGCGGCTTGATCATGCTCTTTCGTGCTTGATCGTTCCTTCGTCTTGCCCTCTTTGCCTTTATTGATCCAATGCAAAAATTATCCAAGAAAACTTTGTGTCCATGAGTGAGAGAGAGAGAGAGAGAGAGAGAGAGAGTGAGAATAATGAGCGAGTTTTGAAATTGAACTAACAAAGGTTACCAACTGATCCTCAAAATCCTTTTTATTAATGAGGCCTCTATTTTCTTCATTTTCAATTATTTTCCTTTATTTTCTTGCTCATATGCAACTTATGACCTTTCACCTCCCTTTTCTCCTAATTTCCATTATTTTCATAAGTAAATGTGCCAAAAATTCCATTTTTCCTTTCAAAGTCCTTAGCCATTTCGGTTGGCAATTTCCTTAGCTATAATAAAATGATGAACACTCACACTAGGATGTCTTGCCCAACATTAAGCTTTGAATAAGTGTCCCATCAATTGCAGTTATTATTTTTTCATTTATTAACTTTTATTACATGTAATTTTCACCATGGATGTTACACACACCAAATCAAAGGGAAAATACATAATGAACATAAAATTGAAACAACTCACAAATTCTAAAGCAATCATAGTCAATAAATAAATCATCTGGCCTTGGATTATATTTTTCTTCAAAATACATAATATACAACAAGCTAGAGAAACCTTCTTGCCAAACCCAATTGTAAGAGGAAAATCATCATTCCTCTAAGATCTCATCTTGTTTAAATGTTTCAATGCTTTCATAGATTATAATATTTCTGACTTGATACCTTTTGAAGAACTTGCTACTACAAATAAAAAACTGATGCTAATTTTAGAAAAATCAATAAGCCCAGAAATCAACCCAATTAATCCATTAAGAAATTCGAAGAAAACAAATTTACCATGGCAGAGAAATATATTATTTCCCTTTAATATTTTCTTATGATTAAAAAACTCGTTTGATAATGCCAGATGATGCCTCAGACAGGAAATGCAAACCACAATTCAAAAGAAAATTGTGGAAATCTTATTGATATAATTTCAATTTTAGGTTTCTACAATATTATCAAAACAAATATAAGAAGATCAAAAGTTGATCTAATAAACAGTGAAGCCATCAATGAAAATCACAAAAGCTATAAGAAAAACAAATCAACAAGACTCAATAATACAATGAAAAAAATTCATCTTTAAGAATTCTTTGCAATCATTTTTAAAGAGAATCACACAATATCTCCATAACAAACAACTCATGAACACGAAATATATCAACAAGCCCAAAAAGTGCACACATAAGCTCAATTCTTTCAAGGTAGAAAGTACTAGAGGTGCATTCCTCAATACCATCTGAAATAATAAAAGTTGTGATCAATAATTCAATGTAGTTTGTTTAAATGACATGGATGGAACCACAAAAATTAACCAAAAAAACTAGATGAAATCTTGAAACTGGAACATGATCTCATTACTACAAGAAAACAACCCCTAAAAAGAAAAAGGAAAAAACTAGGTAAGAAAGAAGGCATCGACCAAAGCAACGCATATGAGTAGTAAAAACTGAAAAAATGAAATGAAAATAGTTCAATGTCCACAAATAACCAAAATAGCTCAATGGGACTAGAGAGTCCAAACTTTGATAACAACAATAAGTGCTTCTAATATAAACTAGCATCAGCTAAGAGAATAGGGGATGCTAGTTCATGAGGTCACAATTCTATAGAATTATTGGCACAAGAAGATTATAATTTTTTTTTAGTAAATTTCGTATATGTACCATTAGTTTGTAGTCATTGATAATCATATTTCGTCAAGACCTTGATGAATGGCCCTTCCAAGCTATCTGCATAGACAAGTGCCATAGAGAAGTGTGATAGAAAACTATTTACACTATATTGAAAAAAAACCTACCAAATAAGGATGACATTTTGAATGGGGCAAGAAATGGTACATAGATACACATTTAATAAGTTAAAATACTAGGGCAACATGCAAGGAACTAGGAAGAATGGTAGAAATAAAAACTAAGAAAATTATAAAAAATGGAAAACCCTGCAAATTACCACCCATCCAAACATCACCACAATTTTTTCTTTAACGTGAGATCTCAAATTCATCACATCGTATCCTATACCCAGAATCGATCCTTTATGTTAGGCATTCTAAGGATAAGGTTGATGTCTTACTACATAACCATTAGCTACAATAAATGGTTTTATTATGTGGCCAGAAAAACTACTTTCCTCAAGCCACAAAAAGGTACGCATTGTCTGCCAATATTTTCCTTACAGCCCAAGTTGAGCACACATATATACATCACCAATTCTTTTTCTTCAGATTTGTAATTTAGAAGAGCTCTGGAACCTAGAGTACCTAATCATTGATATAACCATATCAATATTGAGATCATATAGGAACCAAAGTGGTTTTATTTGGGGATTCTCTAGAATATTGCAAGATCTACAAATTGGTGCAAGCTATACAAGGAAAAAATATCATATGCTAACAATGACAATCAAGTAAAGTGACAGTCAAAGGAATGATTCAGAAGGGAGATTATAATAGTGGAGGCATAATTCTCGAACACCTCTAAGATTATAACAATATTAATGCCAACACTAGAAAACAAGACCCTTTGAGGAGCTCATTGGCTATAATATGGATGATGGCTCTCTTTGGATAATTAAGATAGAGAGAGAGAGAGACCGTATTCTAATAACACATCTTGCCAGCCTCTATTTAAAGTGGATGCCTATACATCAAGACCTATTAATATGAGAAGAATGCTATGAAGTTAAATCATTGGTTGCAACAATTAAAATTTAGAATTTTAATTCATTATTCATAATATAGAAGAAATGCATACGATATATATCATTTGATTAATTGAAGCATTATCACCTAGCATTACCGCCACTTAGAACAACACTTGTTGAAATAACTTGTTTACTTTAGGTTACTCGATACGATGTCAATTATGAAATATCTCAGTGATGGATGTTTATCACTATTTCTTGCCTTATTTTGTGATGGATCAAATCACCACCACCCCAATTTGCTTCATTCTTGACAACCCACTTTCGCCCGCTTCCTCCTTCCTCTCTCTCTAGCCCTAATCGAGGGTCCTCTCTCCCCACTAATCTCCCAAGGGAGTGGCCATAGATATAGGTTGCAACATAAGTATTGATTGGTTTTTACACTTACTTATGAGAGATTATTTTGACGAGCATGGTGGATTACCTTACAGAGTGCATGGTCGAATTAAAACAGTGTAAGCACATGTGTGTTGGTGGTTTACCAGAGTGGTTGGGAACAAGTTGTTGGTGCAAGAAGCTAAGTGACACTAAGAAAGCCCTAGAATTTGTGGTGTTATTGACTAGATTTGGATGAAATGTGCTCCAAACAGATAATGGTTGGACCTTTCCTATATTACGCGAATATGTTTTAGAGTGAATAATACCACCCTATTTGATCTTAACGAAGTGTTTGAAAATATGAAAAGTGTGGATCATACCTAAACTTGGTGGAAATATATAAAAAAATTATACTAGAGGTGATCAATCAATAACTGAGAGGGAGGTTTTATACTAGATGTGATCAATCAATAACTAAGAGGGAGGTGTTATTGAATCTATATGGCTATATTTTGGGACTCGCTAACATTTAAGCGTCAAAAAAGGTAAAAGTAAGATGGTTGAAGCTCCTACTAATGAGAAATATATCCTCCTAGTAAGATTGATTCATGGAAATAAAATGACTTACAATGGTCTCAAGGCAAAACTAAGCCTTTATGACCCCAAGAAATTCAAAAATAGCAATTCTTCTACTTAGAGGATCTAAGAGGTTGAATCCATGTTTGGGTGATACTATCAACCAGCACATTACATTTTTGTAGGATATGGGCGATGGCACAAAAGTACCAAGTGAAGGTGTTATAAAATTCTAAAAGAAGAGCTAGAGAAACTCAATCAATTCAACCACTTGCTAAGAAATTTCATACCCGAGCAACGAAACTCAAAAACATTAACTCAAGTGGATTCAAAAGGAGCTCACTGAAGCATCCAACTACACTAAATTAAATTCAAATGCAAACGAACCAAAGACTTTTCCAAATCAATGGCCTCCAAGTGGGTTTCCAAAATAGTTGTAACCATCCAATATGCAGGCAATTGCATCAGTAAATTTAAAAATGGTGAAAAAAAAATAAAAGTGTTGCCCAATGTAGGATGATGATCAATCTAAAGGATTAAAAAGGGAGCATGATATGGACATGAAAATGTCCTTGAGTTTTATACTCCATTTTTTAAAGCCATAGCATGAAAAATGTTGTGACCAAGAGATGGAATTAGATGAATTGGCAGTTGCCCTGATGGATATAGAAAGGGGAAACTCACCAAGACTTGATGGATCCCCATGGAAAATTTGTATGGCCATGTGGAAATTTAAAATCCCTAGCCTTCTTTAGGGTTATAAGGAAAACTTAGAAATGCATTTTTTGGTATAGCATATCAATAAAGGATTTATTAAATTTATTCCTAAGCCAGGAAAATCATCACAAGTTGGAGGCATATAACAATACTCAACGTGCCTTAAAATATATTGGTCAACTCTTTGGCCGTGAAAGTCAAAAACGTCCCACATGCTATCATAAAGCTGAGGAAAATCATTTGTGATCAATTTATCTTAGACAACATCAATATTTTATATGAGGCAATGAAGTGCATTAGATATCTAGGCCTTGATGCTCTATTTTTCGAGATTCATCCTCAAAAGGCCTATAATAAGAGTTTTTTGTTCCTTCATCCTAGAAATGATTGAGACCTTGGGTTTGAGCCAACTCTCCACAAATGCAATATAAACCTTTTTCTCGAAGGATTAATCTATACAATATTTTAACTTTGAGAATTAAGATTTGTGAGCATGTGCCAAGTTTGGTAAAGAATTCAAAACTCTTATTGCTGAATGATAATTTTTTTAGAAAAGCTAAATCGCATAATCTAACCATGAACTTATACTTGAGCAAACAAGGGTATTGATGGAATTGGTATGAATATGCAGTGTGATCTAAAATCATTGTGCATCATCAATGCCACAATACCCTCTATTTACCCGATGAAGCCATGCCAAGGGAAAGAATTTCATGGGCTATTAGTGTGTGTGAGACAGTATGTTATTTTTCCCATGCCCCTATAATAGAGTGATGCTTTTTTCTCCAGTGTACGTTATAAATGTAAGGGTGATGAGCCATTTATTCCAAGTTTAAAATCTTCTAGGACCATTTATGTAGCCCTAGTGTATTCTCCCTATGAATAACATCCTCACAACTATACTTGGCAATTGAGTCAACATAGTAACCACTAGCTTTTATCTGAGTTGATAAGGGGGTGTGTTACTAATTTTATCCCCGTTATGTTAAAAGGCAATAGAAGCATGAATAACCACCTTTAATTATGAGTCTATGCATATTTTTCTAGCTGGATTCAAAATCCAAACCCCGCAAAAAGCAAAGCTCTAGATATCCACTTTAGCTTATGATTTTATCTTTTTTGCCAACAATATTCGAACCCTAAACCCACTGGTTAGAAATTCCACCTAACCAAACAACACTTCAAGAACCACACAATTCTACAGTTTGTATCCAAATTATAATATTCCTTTTTGCATAATTTTGTTTTCTATTATTAGAGTATACTAATCTTTAATAGATTAAAGCACACACAGATGTAAAAATGCAAAGTATATATACATACATTTTTTTCCGACTTGAGAAAGCACATAACCTGTTCTTTGATAGTGTACTAAGAAGGATTGGTTTGGGTATTCCTGACATGCTATTTGTATATGTAGAGCTCTATCTCCAATTTCATGATATTTTCATTAATTACATCGCCTCTATTGTTCATCTACCCAAACCCAAAAATAAATTACAAAGTAGATTCCATCATAGCTACTTAGTCTGATCATCCATGGAAGCTACATTACATAGGTAATAATAATTTCTTAAATGCTTTCCTTCTCATATGCTTCTCCACATATGGAGGAATAGAGGCTGTCTTCGTATTTTTTAAATTGAATAATCACTTCATGATCTTTGCGTAGTCAAATTGTCATTTCTTCATCATATTTTCCTGAGTCAAACTCTCCAATGCAGTATATGTATTGATGAGAGATAAGAGAGTGTTGAGGATCCCCACCTACATCTCTACTCTATTGTGTTGTTAATGGAATGTTACAAGTGTTTGGTTTGCATGCAAATCCAAATTTGGCCATACTGTGAAGTGGGAAATTAAAATTCAAACGAGTCGAAAGGATTTTAACTCAAGGGTAAAAAACTTTTACCTTAATCTAAAAGAAACTATTCCAATTTAATAAATATTTTAATCTTTTCAAATATTTCAAAGTTTTCCAAATATTATAAAATGTTCTAATATTTTTCAAAAGAAAGGTTGAAATTATCTCGAATGTGAAACTCATTTTGTTTCCTCCCTATTTTTTATTCTTTTCCTTTTATATGACCAATATAGACCCATCTTAACTTTGGATCTACCAAGTGCCCAAAGAAATAAAATCTTATTTAATTTTAAAAGATGTCTACATATTAAGAGATTTTATCCCTCCCTCTTCACGCTTCATAGATCCGTAATCAATATGGATCTAGATTGGTTTAATTTTAATTTTAGTTAATGAAAATTTTAGTTATATATATTTTTTCAAATTTTTTTGTGGTGTAAAAATGTTAAATAAGACATTATGAAATGTCTACCATTGGAGAAGAATTCAACAATGGAGAAACCCTATAGGACCATGGAAAACTTACAGGTGAAGAGAGGGGAGTGGAGTTTCAAACTAGAGAAACATGTAGTTTTGATTAAGAGTGAATGGGCTCTAGACAATGTCAAGCTATGATATTATTATCAAAATGAAAAATAAGATTAAATGATAAACATTAGTTTTTTATCATGATATATATTTTTAAGTACAGATATGGTTGCCATGATAAACCCTTTGAATATACATAGCTACTCATCAAATATGCTTTTCAGATGAGATGTTGGTTTCTTACTATCTCACCCACATGGATGAGGAGAAGATGCTGGATTATGCACTAGAGGAAGGGATTTTCAACAAATTTGGGCTAGCTCCAAGGATTTTATCCATTCGTAGGGATCTAGGTATCATTAAGGTAAAGTGCTGAAATGGAGCTCTAGAAGACCAAGATACCCTCCCACACCAAGATCTACACATATTCAAGGGAAAATTATAATTGAGATCTAAATACCAACCACACCAAATGTCCTCCCAAGTACCACCATACATGCATGTAGCCTAAGGTTCTCATCTCTCCCTCTCAACCAAATAAATATAAGCATTCTTATCAAATATTCAAAGCTTCTCAGGGAGATATCAAAATACCAACTACTTTTCCATCCATTAGAATGTATTGTAGCCTCACGACCCCAACCAATATCAAGCTGCTAATATATTAGTTCTTATTATCAATATGATTGCATAAAATTTGGGGTCATCAATCATTCTTATGCTAATTAGTTTATCACAATATCCAAAAAAATCTCAATGAAAGCATCCTTTTCCAACTTCCCAAGAAGCACCAAACTCAACCTCAACACTTATTAAAACAATCAATTCTTTGTTCACCACTCATTAAACAAAAGTATCCATCAGTGGTTCTTTTGTAATCTATGATCTCCTTTACTGATTACCTTTATTAAATTTACGGTTGTTAATCGTGACACATCATGTCATCCCTATTCACTATGGAGGATATGCACTTTCCTTCATAAGAGAAATACATTTAAGCTCCTTTCCAACTAGGGGGGTAAGTTCATCATCAACCACTAAGTTATTCTTCTAGCTACATGAGCTATTTCCTTGTATCAACATATTATCATAGAACTTTTACCTTCGGGAACATCATTCTTTATCTTCATATGGCAAGAGCTCATCTTTCAATCATCAATGTAAACTTCAATGTCACCAAGGTTCTTGCAGTTCCCTCTTTCCATTATGCTCAACATTACCATAAGATCATCATCAAGTATGAGGTAGGAATACCTCTTTACAACCTTTTTAAAACTATGCACCTTCAAATCTCATTAAGAAGTACAGTGAAGCACAGATTTATATGTATGAGAAAATGAAATTAACTTTATCGAACTAGTGTTATATTGTTATCACAATGAGAGCATCTAGGATTATCAAAACCTTTAAAAAACCCCTTAGATATCCAAAAAATAATCCATGTTAGCATTTCAATCATAGCAAGAGAATTTATACCTAGAGTTACACATCATGGCCTACGCTTTTACATTCAACCTTTGCTAGGGTATTTTCATAAACCCTAGATACAATTATCAAACCATATAAATTTATGGTTGTATCAGAGTGAAAAAATAGAAAAATATAATTATTACAAGGGTTGATTTAATCTAGATATCAAACTTCCTAACAATATAAGGATCTTTATGATTCTGTAGCAAAACCCTAGACATGAGAGAATAATTATAAAAATGATCGTACCTACTCATGTGATGGAGACCTGCAAAAAATACTAGAACTTTAAGCATACCTTGAGTTGCTTCTACAAACTTTGAAAGGTCTCCCTCTCAGCATGGTAGTCTTCTTCAACAAAGTATCAATACCATCATTGTTTATATTCATATGAGCCTAGATTTATCAGAGTGTCCAAGGATCCAATTTTATTACAAAGTTACTATTTTCTTCATTCATCAAGCTCTTCATGGAAAAATATCAGCATTTAATGTACCTTCAAAATTAACAGGTAAGTATCACCAAAATTATACAAGTACAAGGGCATGATTATGATTTTGGCAATCTATAGGTTTCATGGAATTATTTAGAGAGGGAGATTTCTTAGAGTTTCCAGATCCAAACCCTAAGACTCACGATGTTATATTTCGAAACATTGATTCTAGAGTTTTAATATTAAATCCCATTTTACCCTCACAATGGTTTTCGATTTCACCTTAGACTACCTAAATACCCTAGGGACCAAAAGCAAGGGTTTATATGAAGGAATAACCAAATTAGGTTTAGGGTTTCTACACTGACTATGGTTTTCTAATTCAATATCCATGTAGGGTTGATAATTGAAGATATTAAAAAAATATTCAACAAATATAGGAATACAAACCATAGACTCAAATAATATACAAAAACCCTAACGAATATTTATATTTAAACAAAAAATGAACATGGTATGTCATACATACCTTATAGCAGCCTTACCTTACATTTTCTTGAAAGTGATTGCTTCCGAAGTGTAAATTTGTAACTCCTTGATTGATGTCTTCAAGAGGAACTTCAAGGATGTTGAGTCAGGATCTTCTACCTTAAAATCAATAATTATTATTCCTTTTGTTGGGGATATTACTTAATGTGGTAGGTGACTTCTTCTCCTTGAAGCAGAGATTTGTGGTTGGCCATTGATAGGTTTGCATAAAATTCTCCTTTCATTATCCTTTAATAGCAAGACTGTTCTCTTTAAGTCTTCCAATAAATACACAAGGTGACCATCATAATACTCCCAAAAATCCATAGTTGATTCCTATTCAATAATCATAATTTGTTGGAGGGAGAGGTTGTTATAAGCCTTGACAGAGGCTGGTATATATTTTTGAAGATGACCGTGATTTTTTATATGACTGTAACTTCTAACCAGACCTTCTAAATGATATTAACAATGCCTGTATATAATTCAATCTTGGTAAACTCTTTTCTAGCTAGAAGACGATATTATATCACCAAGATTTCATTCCTTTAGAGTAAATTCACATAACCATTGATCTGAACCCGAATGGACGTTATATTTTAGAATATAGGGCTGATTTCTTGGCCTCTTGAGCTACTTTGATAACTTCATATCTTACCCGATTCAATTCACTTTTCCACATGGATTAATATCCCTCTAATCTGCACTTAAGATTCCTTCATAAGGTCTTGTTACCAAGTTTCAAATTTGAGGATTTATGTTACATATTATTGACCTTGGAGATGCTTTTGATACCTTTATATAATGCCTAAACCTTTGATCATCTTCATAGGATTCCTACCCTATACTAGGATTATTTCCTATTTTCTTTGGATCTCTAACATATGATTTTCAACTTTTCCATTATCTTCAATCTTCTAGCTCAATTCTATGGCCTTATTGCAAATATCTTGCAACATAAACAAGCCCAGAAAATATTTTTCAACTGCCTTTTTCCCTACTTCACCTTAGCTGTGATACCATGTTAGAAAATGAGAAAGGTAAAAAGATTTTATTATTTTGATAATTACTTGTGATATATTGTTATCTTATTTGGGTCTTCTTTAACTTATTTATTTATTATTTTATCTTCTTATCTTAAATAAATTACCAGAACATAAATACATGAATATAAAAAAGCAAGGACACATGATGTAGCCTCTCAGCTAGGGAAAAACCCAACCAAAGGTTTCTTCTTTTCTTTAAGAACCAAGTCAAATAAGACAACCAAGGATCTTGGACCAACAATGAGACATACTTTAATCCACCAAATCAGTATTCTTATCAATCACAATAAAATCAAAGTCAAAATCTTCACAAATGTGGTCCCAACTTCCTTTCCACTTCTAAGTTTTTTCAGCTTGCAGTAGCTTGGACATGCAACTTCGCACTTTACCTCAGACCTCTCACATGTGTGGATAGAAATGATGGAAATTTTGGTCTCCTTGATTTTAGGGCCTTCTTTCTTCTAAAATCAAGTTCCTTCTTCTCTTCTTCACCTTATTCGCACTTGTTTCTTCATCTAAAATCCCAGATCTAATCTTATGTGGTGAGTGATCACAATAAATCCAATTCATCACTAATATATAGGGGTTGAATCATCTTTATGAGGCTGACTTGGTGGAGGACTAACACAAACTAAATTACATAAACTAAATTTCCTTAACATTAGAATCCCAAAAAGGTCTTCAATATATTGATAAGGAAAATGACATATAACTCAACCCTAGAAGTACTCAGTGGGTTCTTTTACCTATAATCATAATAAATATAGCATGAAATCCATTCTTATAAAATAAAAAATTTCTTTTCTTTTACAATAATTTTTCATTTTATTTCGTTTTACACATACATAATAATTACATCATTGCATGGTCTAGACATCAATTATGAAGACCTATATTAGTTTCATTCTCAACAAAGTCAACTCTTCAATATTGTTCATAAGGATTCCTTTAAGCTTTTCTCATAAGAAGTTTGTTATTGGGTCTTCGTATATTCTAAACATCAATCTTTGTGTAGGTGTCATTTTCCTTTGCATAAGTCAAGTGCACAAATATCTACATAAGCAAGTGATATACAAATATTCACAATATCTTCATATGAGCAATATGTATAGGGCTTGTGTCATAATTTGAATTCATGGATGTTGTTTAGGAAGAAGGAGACTTGTTCTTGAGTAATTCCACTTCAAATTACAGACCTTCAATCTTGATGAATAACTTGACCTTCCAACGTTATCATCAATATGTGTAATAACAAGTGTCTTTGATACTTCAACATCTACCAAACTTTAGACAAACTTCATATTTTAGATTTCCTCTTGACTTCTTGAGATGATTGAGTCTTCTTTTCGTAGATGAAGATTTCCCTTTGGGCCTCTGAAGTAATTTACTAGGATTGTCTTTCAAATTTTTGAATTCAAGATTTGAAGTGGCTTGATTTCTATTATTGACTTATGAGACCTTCTTCCCTTTGAAATCTGGTATTTATTTGAGACATACTTAAAAAAAAAAATTAAAACATATTTTGAGATTTTCCAAAATTTTCTTAGGATAAAAAATTGAACTACTTCATACTAAAAGTTGAAATTCATCATAGGTTTGTTATTGGTTTTTAGTTATCTAATGCTTTTTATTAGATTTCAATAAAAACATTCTTCTAAAACTTGCACTCTGTTTTAGCACACATTGACATGGGTATTATTTTCAAACAACATAAATGGACCCTTGAAAATACTAAGATCTGAATTGAACTCTTTTGAAATGGAAAGGATGTGCTGATAAAAAGAATTTCT
Source organism: Pinus taeda (assembly GCA_000404065.3). Lineage (NCBI taxonomy): Eukaryota > Viridiplantae > Streptophyta > Pinopsida > Pinales > Pinaceae > Pinus > Pinus taeda. Next base: position 253,003 of record APFE031276591.1, on the reverse strand, counting down.
TTGGTTATGCAGTACATTTGTGGATATCCATACTAAGGTAAGACATTATTTTTCTCTTTGGACTTCAATACGCTTTTAACAATTCTTGTGCTTTCTTTTCTACTTTAAAATTTGTCTTAGTGACTTTGATAAAGTGTTGCAATTTATATTTGTAGATATCCAATAAGATTGGAAGACATTGTAAGATAGCACTTTTAACAATGGCTAAAACCACAAATTTCAACTTCATTACAAAAAAAATGACAACATACAATGTGGCCTCATCATAAAATACCCATGAAAGAGAGCATCACATTTCGTTGCCCCATTACAATTTGAATATAGTTACTTTAGTGTCAAAAACAATTCTAATACATGTATTCTTGAGAAAAATGTGCAAGAACCATTGGAAGGTATGATAATTTCTCAAGTTTATATTTAGTGTATAAAGCAATTAAGATTTTCTATTAAGAAATCCATATTGTCATTCTCTCAAGAGGTGTGGTTTATTTCCCAGTGAATTCTTAGGATGAACCATCACAACAACATCATGGAGTGGAGAAATAACCATCGCAACAACAGCACGGTTTGGAAGGGGCAAATACAACTCCCTAAGCCAATATTACAATGAATGTGAAAAGAAAGGGTAGAGGACCAAGAAAATACCTCTTTGGAAACACTACACAGGGATTTGCATTGCTCGAAATTAAATTTAATGAGAGGGGAAAACCTATCAGTCCACTGTCAGATAAATTCTCCTCCTTTCTAGGATTCCTTGCAAGAGAGGTTGTAGAAATCAAGCACATGTAATGCAAATAAGTGCTTTAAGCACTTGGGAAAGGCATACGGAGTGCAATCAATGTGAGTATCAACCAAATTATTATTGGAATTTTGTTTTAAATTTCATTTATTCAAGTTTAGTATTTGTGTCATAATTTTAATTTTGAATAAAACATTGTATCTAATAATGAATTTTTTTATCTATTGTAGTGTACTTACTAAATACATTCATAAGCAAAGCAATGGTTTCGTAAAGCAATATCTCAATGCTTGAGAACTCATAGATATAATTTGCATAAAAATTATTATTTGAAATACAAAACAGATGAAGAGAGGATGAAAAATGTTACTATTGGAATAAATGAAATCGATTGGATTGAAATCATTAGAATACGATATAACTCTAAATTCAAGGTAAAAATGAAACATAAATCTACATGTTATCATCAAATGAGATTTGAATTTGAATCCTTGCATGCAATCAAATTCAATATAAGCATCCATTTTTTACGAAGTTGCGAGAGAAGGCAAAAGTAAATAAGGAAAATAGGGCATTAGAGAAAGAGACCCATATTTTTGGTCGTAGATATTACTTTAGGGTTGAACTTGACCTTGTAAATTATAACAAATTTTTTTTTTCAAATTACCAACTTCGAATATGCTTATCTAGAGAGTGGTATTTTTTGTGACTAGAATCAAACTTCGAATCAAAATGGGACAACTATAACTAGGGTTGATGTGTGGATGAAATTCCATATAAACAAGGATGAAAATCCAATGTCATGATTTAGTGTAGATAGAATAGTAAGTTCCCAACCTATTCTTGTATATATTTAGTTTTTTTTTTAAATGTTAATGTTCTTTCTTACATGAATTTGTTGAAATGTTGACATTGATAGAAACAAATTGAATCAATACAAACTGATTTAGTGTCTCCCACATATGAAACAAGGTAATATTTTATTGGAATAGTTTTGGGGCCTTAGAGGAGGTTTGTGTATGTGGGGTTGGCTTTGGAGTTACTCAAACTAAATTGTTTGGAAAAGAGCATGCTTACAATAAGAAATTGCTTAATACAAGAGGTAAATTGAGAGAAAAAGACAAGGAATTTCCAAGATTGGAAGAAATTGTTGAGAAATTAATGCAACAGAGTGCTACCATGGAGTTGAGAAAAGAAAATCGTTAGGTTGATCCAAAATGGCTAACAATGTAAGAATTATATGTGTAGAATATTTAATTTTATATGTATGCCATATACGAAGATTGGGATTTTAAAATCACAATGATAATATGGACATGATTATATTGTTGTAAGGTGTGTAATTAATGAAAAAATTTGTTTGTAGCTTAACCCTTCATCTTCTAGTTTCATGGTATTCATGAAAAGTATTTATTTTTTAGTAGAGTTCCCTAAGCCTTAGTCAGGGTTTATCAAAACAAACCCCATTGACTTTGGGACAACATATTGATGACCCAACTGTTGACTCAATCACACATGTAAGTTTTATGATTTTTTATTTTTTTATTTAATATTATCTTCTTATTATATGTGAAATCTCACAAGAAACTATTTTAATTGGTAGGGTCAACCATAATTACTACCTTCAAATATAGGATTGAGGGGAGAAAAATGCTTACTTGCACATTTTAATGGTCAAGTGAAGGTTATAAAGGGTTACATAAAAAAAATTGAACCAAACTTTTGTCGGAAATAATACTCGGGCGGGTTGAATCAGTATTTACAAATCAATCACTTTTTCATTTCCATAATCAAATTTATATATGCTACTTCAGTGAAGGGAACTCATGTGTGCACGCAATTGTTCTTAATGTAACCAACATATATCCAGTGAACTTATGATTTATTTAATTCACCATATTTTGATATTTATTTAGTGCATCAGCACTTTATTAAGAATTAAATAGTAACCATCTGCAATAATAACATAATAAACCATCACACATAAGAAACACACATGAACGCCAAGATTTATGCTGGAAACCCAATGTGGGTGAAAACCACCTACTACTGTTGTCTTTGTCTTCTTTTAATAATGAGAAAATATGTTTACAATATTGTACTCATGTAGACCATTACCAGTATGCAAGCACCAACCTGCAGAAGGCTACAACCTTCTCTCGTTCTCCAGCTTCTGCTGCAAGGGAGCTATAACCCCCTAGTTCTTGTACAAGCCAATATGTTTACTAGTACACAGGCTCCGACCTATAGAAGGATACAACCTTCAATTTTTCTCCAACTACTAATCGAAGGGATCTCTAGCCCCTTGATCAAATCACCAACCACTACTAGCAGGAAGCTTTGACTTCCTCACTGAAGGCTCCAACCCTTAGTGTCCTCCACTGACCACGTTTCATAAATTTTTACATTAGATACTCCTCGTACACAACACTACAAAATGAAGGCCTCATTTCATCAAATTTTCACACTAGACCCATTAGTAACATTGAATATCAAAATCAATCACCACTACAATACAACCATCAAATAAATCTGCATCAACCAATCACTGAAACTCAATCATCAATCTCTAATATAACTGAAACAATAAATTGTTGAATCCTCTAAACCTATATCACAATCAAACAATCACTGAGCCTACGAAACAATTAAATCAACCATTCATTCAAACTTAATCAAATTCAACCAATTAACTAGAACAAATAGATCACTATAACCCATACACAGATCTAAATGTAAATCACTACATCAACAAATAGAAGTTACTCTAACCTCAAAAGGCATGTGTCATAATGTATACGCTCCTTCAATAAAGCCAACTTGCATGTATACACTACTTCCTTTAGCCCAACCGGCATATACATCTAAATAAATTGAATCATAAAACCTTTGAACCACAAACTGTACCAATAAGTGACACTCTGAAGAACTATTGTCATATTACAAAGTTCTAAATAGATAACAACAAGGATCACCCTTATTTCCCAATCAATCAATCAATCAGACTCAATTTCCTTATATATCCAGTTCTACTTTCATATCTAAGAAGACATCATTGACAAATAACAGTGAAACTGGAGCAAAACAATAGTACTGATCTAATAGATTAGTCATCCCTAAACATCAAAGTTTTCTTTTGTATGCACTACTTGTAACAACCAAACCAACGTGTATACAGACCTTCACCAAAGCATACCAATGTATAGATCTACAAATACTTACTTATAACTTCGTTGCACTTCTTGACTTTAGATATACTTAGATATAACATATAAAGGATAAAACATGTGTTAGTAATCAGATCTAGCCCATCCATTATTAGATCACATAATGATAAGTCATTATGATCCCGATCCATCATTAGATCTCACCCATCATCAAACACTTAGGTGCATACTTAGTTTAGATCATGCAAACGATCATAAACCCATAACATGCATATTTTCCTGCGATCTAGCACTTCATAAGATATTCATTACTTCTATTCTTAGCCATTTGAACTTCAACTCCTTATATAGTTTTTTCCTTTCTCAATACCTCAGATGAATAACTCGGACCAAAAACATCAGACCAAAACCTTGGTCCAAAAACCTCAGACCAAAATCTCAGACCAATAATTTGGACCAAAAACCTCAGATGAATACCTTGGACCAAAACCACACTTAGGATTGTGGTATTCTGGGGCAGGATCAAATAGTCATTACTTCACTCAATATTGTGGGCTAATACCATGGTATTGACCCCTCGTATTCTCTACTCTTGAAATTCCTTTATTTTCCAACCTATACACGCTTTTCTTCTTGTGAAATTGCATGCATACATATACACCCTTTTTATTTTGTGAGCTCATGTGTATATGCTACTTTGTAAGGTTAACCAGCATATACTTCTTAAACCATTCTCTTTCTTCAATTTCTTGATTATGATCTGTAGTCCTTTGTTCCTTCATCTTATTCTTTTGTACCATTACTTTTTTCCCTCTAAAGAGACTTGTTACAATGAAATTTGGCATATTACTTTTGAAATGGTTCCTCTGAAGTGTTTTGCATTATTTAACATCTACAAACACAACTTCCATGCATTATATAACATCTGATATCTCTCCTATAGATTCATCTAGTTACCATATACAAGTGAGTTGTTCTTCTACAAGAGGGTTGCCATCAAGTACGACACATGCATCATAATGCCAACAATCTCCCCTTTTGGACTTGATGGCAACAATGTGTGTGCTAATTACTGCAAGATGTAGAAACAGTTAGAGGTAGCACCAATAACAAGCAACAGCAAACTACTCTCCCCCTTTGACATCAGGGGAAAAGGGTGGACTAAGATATTCTCGCCCTTTGATATCAAGGGCAAAGGGCTGACCAAAATGAAGACTGTCATATCTGAATAACTGAATATGAACATTGGTCATGCTACCCCTAGGAACATGTTGAATTCTCTGATTAAAATCTCGCTTTGTACATCTTGAGATGCACTATACCATCCATGCTCCCCTTGAGCATAGGCATAGTCTGAAAACAAATATTTTCCACAAGAATAACATGACTTTATTACTCAACTGTGTGAGTATGACCTTCCTATGACCAGTTATTCATGCATACATCAATCTCCCAACCAAGTGGGTATATACCAAATTTGACTCATCTACCCAACCAAGTGGGGATATACCAATTTTTTATACATGATTGAAATATAGCAATTCTTACATCATCCTTCCCATGCATAGTGGGGGTACAAATTACATCATATGACCAAAATGGAATCATTAAAAGACTCTGATAGACAAAGACATATTATTACATCATGGGCCTTTATATGAACATTACATCGAATGATATGCATGAGATTAATAACAAATACGAAAGATCTAAACAAGACTATGATAGTCATCATCAACTATCATACGCCATATGTCATCTACACCATAAGCATCTGTCAGCATCATCCAGACCAACAACCTATATATGTCCATCATCAGTTCCAACTTACGACGATGTAAATATCAACAACCTGTGAAAAGGTATGCCGCATATAGATATCAACTCATCCTCTTGACCTCGTCAAGATCAACTTGCTCCATTTCCTTAGTAGAACGAGCCTTATGATAACCTTCCATGACTCAACTGAGAATATGTCATATCTCCAAGTAGTAACACAAAATCATATCATATATATGTGAAAACACCATAGTAATCATCTATGATCACAACATCATCATCAAGAACTGCATGATCTTTTCACAATATCCCTCAATATATCAACCATGTATCATCACTAGGAAACATCCCATATCTAATAAGCATCGATCATGATAATCAACATATGTGAGTATAAAACCTATCATCATAAAGTAAGAAGTCATCATCATTATGTGACTAAGTAAGCCATGCCTCCAAATAGATATGTCTTCATGGAACTTGTAACAACACCATTCTCTTGGCCTACCAACAATATTTATCAATATGCAACTTAAGTAATCATCCATGTATCCAACATAATGTGTATCCAACAATATGTATCCAGAAAACCATGAGCTCGTAGTCATTTTTCAAGCCTTCTTGATACCATCAATAGTATACTTCCTCAACCATGTGAGAGTGAAGAGCTATAGGAATCCTCATACATAACTACACCATATGAAGTTTATGCATATTTGAACAACATAAAAGAAATGACACTTATCAAATACTGAAGTTTTGTACTTAAGCTTTGTTCTTCTCCTTGTCCTTATGAAGATCATCATGTAAGGAACATATTATATATACATCATCAAAAGAGTCATCCACCATCATCCATAAATTTTATTTGAATAATAACTATGTGGCTCAAGCAATATAAGTATCATCTGAGATTTCATAGTAGGCAACTTAAGGCTGCAGCATAGCATGATGTATCATTTAAACACTTCAACAACATAAGAATCCTCACCATTGATAAGAATCATTATGTACAAAATACTTCTAAACATAATGCCAACAATGCATTATTAGAAGCATAGCATATTCTCCATCTAAACTTGTGCCACCTGTTCACTGTCAGATTTGACCATTGCATATATCAATAACGATCATCAAGGCATCATCATAAACTAGTTATGCATCAAGTCATCAACAACTTATGAGGGTCAAAAGAACTTCTAAATAACATCCACAGACTGTAGTCATCAATCATCAAGACAAAGAATTCTCTAAACCATATCAGATCATTTTTTTGAGTCTGTCCCATTGCTTTTCCATCAAACCAACATTTACGCTACTGTGCAACCTTGAGCTTGCATATATAAGAAACTTGTCTTCATGATAATTGTGTATGAGAATTAGAACACTAAAATTTGATACTTTCAGTTCCTCCTCAATTTGTTTTGTCTGTATACCGAACAATGCCACATATTTCTGGTTGTACTTCATTCTTCTTCCATACCATGGAGTGTGATGACATTTGTTCCTTTTGGTATGTTGGCCGAATTTTTCTCTTGCATTCTTTTGCTACATGCCCAAATTTGTTACAATCATAACATATTATATGTTTCATATTCCTTATATAGCAATGAATGGCTTTTTCACCAAACATATTGCAAGAAAAAAAATATCCCTTAAAGTACCTAGACACTGGTGATATTTCTCTGTGAATATTATTAGTTTGAACCATTCTACTTCTCCATCTGGCTACAACATGTCCAAAATTATGACATATAAAAAATTCAACACTATTCATTAGAGGAAAGAATTGATTAACAATTCCATAGTTAGGGGTAAATGGTTTTCTTTGAATACTTTCTTTCCTTGGTTGTCAATGGGGTTGACCTCTTGTCTACTTGTTGAGCATTTCAGATTTTTCACTAGAGTTCCTTGCTTCATTTTGTGAGATCGATTGACCTTTAACAATTTCATGAAAGCCAAGACTAGATTTGATGGTACGAGACCTTTGACTACTAAGAATATCATCCAAAGTCTTAGTTGTTGGGTGTGTAGCTTGATTATATTTTGTATTCAAAGGTCTTAGCTGGATGTATACCCCAGGAAGACTGTACACCCCTCCACACAGGGGGGACTTGTTCCCCCTGCGAGGGTTCGAGGGCCAGCGGTCCCCCAGTGGGGGTTCGGGGGCAGTGCCCCTGAAGCTAAAAATAGATTGCCTTGTAAAAGTCTAGTAATTTCTAGTCAATATGGGCCATTCGTTAAGTAGATGATATGATGGTAGATGTTATGTTTAATTTAGGGTTTTTTTCCCTAGAAGGAAACCCCTCAATATATATGAGGGAATTGTATTGTGTCTATGTATATCTGTATTCTGAGTGAGGAAGAGAGAGGATATTGAGAGCAAAGAGGGAGTTACAGCGGATCTATTCTAGGTTGTATCTCTTCAGTTTGTTGGATAATATAATAAAAGAATGACTGGTTCTTTCTCCGTGGATGTAGCGCAAACTGGGTGAACCACATATATTTGTGTCTCTCTTGTTTTATGAATTTTTTGTGTTTATATTTCTACAATATTTTATGTGTTCCATTTCTCTATAATATATAATTTTCTAACAAATGGTATCAGAGCCGAAGGTCTATTTGGATGATAAACTCATAGGAGAGAAGGGTTCCTGGTTCCAGTGGGAGAAATGGTGGAAGACGGTAGGTTTAGGGTCGAAAATTCAATGACCAAAACTACCAGCTGTGGAAGATGGACATCGAAGATTATCTATATCAGAGAGATTTGTACCTACCATTGAGTGGAAAGACAAAGAAGCCGACGAGTATGACAGATACATAATAGGATATTCTCAAGAGGAAGGCACTTGGAACAATGTGTTGTGCCTAGTCACGTCAGTAGTGTTTAATATTTCAAATGAAACAAAAATAAAGGGTTTAATGTCGGCATTTGCCAAACTATATGAAAAACCCTTGGCCTTAAATAAGATATTTATTATGAAGCATTTATTTAATATGAAGATGTTAGAAGGTGGATCTGTTGCTGATCATTTCAATGATTTAATATACTTACAAGTCAGTTATGTTCTATAGGGGTAAATTTTGATGATGAAGTTAGGGCTCTATTGTCGGTGCAATCCTTAGCAAGGAAATGCAATGGAAAATCTCTAGTAAGATATCATCTAATGCTTTGACTGCAGAGACTAGGGGAAGAAAAATGGAAAGAGAAAAGAGCCCAGGATATTGCAGTAAGTCAAGAAAAGGCAAATCCAAGTCTAGGTCGAGGATGGTTTGTTGAAAATGTGGGAGGAAAGGAAACCTGAAAAAAGATTGCAAGTCTCGGAAGGGAAAAAAGGGAGACGCTGCTATAGACATATTAGGGAATTGAAACCCCAATCACATATGTCCATAAACCAAGGGCTTCTAGGTCCCTAAAATTATTATTTCATACCTTAAAGGAGCAAGGTCAGCTGATTACATCATCTCCTAGAAGATTGTGCATGAAAATATGCTTAGAATTGGTCAAAACTAGACCATCTCACCTGCTCCATGGTCAAAGTACGATGCATCTCACCTAATGCACACGGGGGGTGCGATGCATACTGAAAAGCCTTTCTATGGGTTGCGATGGGCAAGAGTAGAGAAATGGCAGAAGCACTTCACTAGGTGGAAACCCAGAGAATCTTCTAGAAATTGCCCATTTGACACTTGCCTCTCTGAATTCACCCAGGGATGAGTAATAGATCATGAATCTACAAGTGCTACCAAGAACTATCAGAGAGAGGACACGAATCAAAATCCGAGAAGCTAACTCACCCACCTGTAAACATTTATATATGGATCTCTTATCCCGAAGATCCAGAGGCTGGAATCTTGTATTTTGAAAGGAAGTGTTGTTGGTTTCTTTGCGGAACATAAGAGTGTTTGGTGATCTATCTTTTCATGAGGTGAAGAAGGGCTTTCATGCTGGGAGGGTGGTGCTGGGTCAGATCAATGGGTTGTAATCCTCTCTTCTACTCCTTCTATCAATAAAGCTATTTGAGTTTTCCTCCATATTCTTGTATATCTGAATTGATATATGCATTTGTGTGATCAATATATATTTGATCCTCTATTATTTATGATTGTAGATCTCTATGGTTTGATGGTATTATGCTGCTTTGACTCTACAGGTGTTCTTTGAAGCGGGACAAGCGAAGAAGGAGCGGCAAAGATCTGTCAAAGGGGAGAGGAAAGAAGCAAGGAGCCAAGAGAAAGACTGAGGTTGCTACTCTCTGTTCCTCTTTCATCTACTTCTCATAAAGAAAAACGCAAGTAACATTAGTATGTTTGTTTCTAAGATAGCTACCTGTCTCAGTGGGACTAGCAACTTTGAATGAACACTAGTTTTCCCAATAACAAAATGGCGACTCCGTTGGGGAGCGAATAACTTGTTTGCTTGTTTCTAGATTGTTTACTTTATAAACTATAGATGGAGCCTGAAGTTATGCCAGCTAGCCTTCGAACTGCTTTTGCTATGCAACTGCATTGTAGATAAACGTTGCTTCAGTCAATCTCCGGGTTAGTTTGTGAATTAAACATCTAACTTGCAAACATCCTAATTGCCCCAGTGGTGGCTCAAGTAACCTCATTATATCAGCCCCTATGTTTTTCATTTACTGACTATCATTAGCTTAGCTTAAATCCTTGAACTAAGCTCCAAATTGTGACCAAAAACCAAGTTAAAGTCTCATCCCTAGACCATCGCATTGTCTCCTTTTGACAATCTAGATGCATCGCACCTCCCGTGTGTAGTAGGTGAGATGCATTCCTATTTCCCTGTGTTACAGGTGTGATGATCAAATAAGACTGTTTCTACCTCTAGATTTTGGTTTTTCTTCATTCTCTTCAGCTTTATTCAGGAGTTTCGATGTCTGTGATCAGTATACCACTATTGAGACTCCCTTCCTTTGCATTATTCAGCTTCCATTGTACAAAGAATTGTGAAAGTTTTTATGTATTTTTCATCATTTGCAGTTCTCCTTTACAAAAAGTAGCTTAATCGAACTATCGTCTTTTGATTTGGAAGTCTTGCAAGTGTCATTTTTAGTCAAAGAAAAGAATCCTACTCTTTTAGATGGTCAATTACACTGTTACCCTTGTATTTGACTTGAATTAATAGTATTTCAAGTGTCGAAAGTACTTTTCAATTCAAAATCGCAAAGTGTCGTCCTTGTCTTCCTTTCGTTGTTTGAAGAGAAAATTGTTAGTACTTTCACTTTGAAAAGATAATTCAAATTTGTACTTAGCATTCTTTTTGTCATTCACACATTAAGGAAGCGGAAAAAAAATACGTGCATGTGCATTTTCATTTAGACTACTTGTTGATTTTGATTTAGGACAATGCATCTAGTGTGTGCTCTCTGCTCTATGTTGAAAGAAGTTCGATTCTCTTTCCTTTGTAGCTAGGACTTTCATTGCAAAAAGAAGAGTAAATGATTGTTTATCATATTAGATTGCATATTTAGGAATTGTATATCTACATCACGTGGTGAACCTTAAAGGAAAACTTCTTAAGAAAGATCAATTGTAAAACAAATTCAATGAACATAAAAACGCTTTGGAACCTAATGCACAACATTTAGAAGTCTAGGCTAGAAAAGTATTATGGTGTCGTAAAGTTTGGTAACTATCACTTTCATCGTAGGTTGGGTTATTCCTCCTCTTTCAGACGACAAGTGCCAGTACAGAGTTTTGCTCCCATGTACCATCAAGTATATATTGGGGGACAATAATAGGCTATATCCTTTATCCTTAGGAATCTGTGTTTGCTGCCCTATCGATCGCAATGCACTGAACACAACATTTGGGAAGATTGATTGCCGTACCATAAAAAGTGTTCTACAGTTTTGTGATTGGTTTGGTAATCCCTCTATCTAGATTTCCAGAGTAATCACTTTCATTCCTTTTCAGACTCCTTGAAAGAAAAGGTCCATCCGAGCACATGTCACTTTAGGCTCATTAAAAATTGAAGGCAACTAGACTCATCTATAGCTTTTTCTCGACTCTTAAAAATTGAAAAAGAAAGTTGTGTCAAAGCATCATAAAAGTTATTTTAATTGGAATAACGTCACTATTCCCTCATTGATCTTAGGTTCAGAAAATGGAGTCCACCAACCAAGGATTTCCCCTTGGGGGAAATCCTAGTCCTTTCTCCTCTTGGGGAGATGTTGGTGCACCTCATATGGCCACATTGTTCCTTCTAGGACTGACAATTTTCCTACCAGTATGGCTCTTCTCGACCTATGTCATTCAAAGCACCATGATTCCTAACTTTAGTTTGTTTGTTTCTAAGATAGCTACCCATCTCAGCGGAACTAGCAGCTCTCAATGGACACTAGTTTTCCTGATAATAAACGCGCAGCATGAAACTAATCATGAAGCAAATGTAACAGGTGATGTGTTGCGAGATGATTTGATTCTTTCATTAGAAAATATTATTGATGCTTGGGTGGTAGATTCAGGGGCCACATTCCATGCCACACCTGATAAGAAACATTTTCATGATTATGTTCAAGGAGATTTTGGACAGGTTCAATTGGGTGATGACAAACCCTGTAAAACCATTGGAATGGGTGCAGTTTTCATAAAACAATAGAATGGAAATCAATGGATATTTAAGGAGGTAAGGAATGTTCCAGATCTGAAGAAAAATCTGATTTCACTAAGGCAGTTGGGACGTGAACGTTGCATAACTACTTTCACAGATAAAACCTAGAAGGTCACTAAAGGATCCCTCGTAATAGTGAAAAGAGGAAAGGTTGGTACATTGTATTTATGCAATGGTATTTCTAATTCTGTTAATGCTTTAACCTGTACATGAGAAGATACAACATTGTGGCATCATAGGCTCGGGCACATGAGTGAGAAGGGGTTGCGTATTCTTCACTCAAGAAATTTGTTGCCAGGTTTGAAGCATGTTGATTTAAAATTCTATGAGACTTGTGTTTATGGAAAATAGAAGAGAGTCATATTTCTTAGAGTTGGGAAAGAAAAGAAGAGCGAAAAATTAGAGCTTGTGCATACAGATATATGGGGACCTGCTCATGTATCATCTCTTGGTGGCTCTCATTATTATGTTACTTTTATTGATGATGCAACCAAAAAAAACCTGGATTTATTGTATTCGAAATACATCTGATGTATTTGATATGTTTAAGAAATGGAAGGCTTTGGTTGAAAACGAGACAGGAAAAAGGTTGAAGTGTCTGAGATCAGATAATGGAGGTGAATATTGCAGCAAAGAGTTTGATAAGTACTATTCAGAGATTGGAATTTGTAGAGAGAAGACAGTTCCACGAACCCACAAGAAAATGGCATTTCAAAAAGGATGAATAGGACAATCATGGAGTGTGCAAGGTGCATGAGATTACATGAAGGATTTCCTTTACAATTTTGGGCAGATGCTGTAAATACTGTTGTTTATCTAATAAGCAAAGGGGCTTCAAGTTCCTTGGATGGTGGTATTCCAGAGGAGGCTTGGATAGGTAAAATAGTAAACTACTCTTTTTTAAAAGACTTTTGGTTGTGAAGCCTTTGTCCATAATAACAAAGAATATAGAACAAAGCTTGACGCAAAATTAAAGAAATGTACCTTTATTGGATATGGTGTTAATGATTTTGGTTATCGCTTTTAAGATTATGAAAAACATAAAATAATTAGGAGCAAAGATGTCATATTCAATGGAAAGGTTTTGTATAAGGATCAGCTACAGGAAAAGTAATAGGAGAAAGAAAACATGGAATACATAGTGCTTGACGAGATCACATAAAAAGTGATGGCACCTAAAATTCATAATGATCAACAACTAGAACAAAAAGCACTTCAAACACCTGAAAGTGGTGTTAGAAGATCTACCAAGATAAGTAGACCCCATGAACGATACTCTCCTTCATTATACTATGTATTGTTGACTAATTCTAGTGAACTAGAATGTTATGAAGAAGTAGTGCAGGTAGAAGCCAGGAAGAAGTGGGAACAAGCCATGAAAGAAGAGATGGACTCCTTAGCAAATAACCATTCTTGGGGCTTAGTCAAGTTGCCTGCAAGTGAAATAGCATTACAGAATAAATGGGTTTACAGGCTGAAGGAAGAAGATGGAGGTAGAAAAAGGTACAAAGCTAGACTTGTAGTGAAGGGGTCTGCACAAAAGAAAGGTATTGATTTTGATGAAATATTTTCTCCTATTGTGAAAATGACTTCAATCAGAACTATTCTAAGTCTAGTAGTAGCTGAATATTTGCATCTTGAGTAGTTAGATGTAAAGATAACCTTTCTCCATGGGGATTTGGAGGAAGAGATATATATGTAGCAACCACAAGGATATGAGGTAAAAGGGAAGGAGAAACTAGTGTGCAGGCTGAAGAAGAGCTTGTATGGCTTAAAACAGGCTCCAAGGCATATCTAAAATTTGATAGGTGTATGTCTGAACAAGGTTATACTAGGTGTGACTCTAGTCATTATGCTTATCTCGAAAGGCAAAATGATGGTAGCTTTATTATATTGTTTTTTTGTATGTAGATGACATGCATGTTGCAAGTTCTAACATGCAGGAAATAAATGGGCTCAAAAGGATATTGGAAAACTCATTTGCAATGAAGGATTTGGGTGCTACAAAAAAAATCCTTGGTATGAGAATAACTAGAGATAGGAAGAATTAAAAATTAACATTGTCTCAAAGTGAGTACATAGAAAAGGTGTTGAAAAGGTTTAATATGGCGAATGCAAAACCAGTTAGTATACCTTTGGCTAGTCATTTCAAATTAAGTAAGGAGGCATGTCCCAAAACTCAGGAAGAAATGGCTCATATGTCTAAAGTTCCATATGCATTAGCAGTTGGAAGCTTAATGTATGCAATGGTCTGCACAAGGCCTGATATTGCACATGCCGTGGGAGTTGTAAGAAGGTACATGAAAAATCTAGGAAAAGAACATTGGATGGTGGTGAAGTGGATTCTCAAGTATTTGAGAGGTAACACAAATCAAGCATTATGCTTTGGTGGTTCAAACATTGCTCTACAAGGATATGTTGATGCAGATATGGCAGGTGACAAAGATAACAGGAGGAGCACTACAGGATATGTATCTACTGTAGGTGGAACAACTATTAGCTGGGTTTCAAAAATCCAAAGTGTTATTGCACTTTCAACAACAGAAGTAGAGTATGTTGCTACTACAAAGGCTAGTAAAGAAATTATTTGGTTACAAAAGTTTCTGGATGAATTGGGTGAAAAGATGGAGTTGGGCAGGTTACAGTGATAGCCAGAGTGCCATACATCTTGTAAAGAACTCTGCATTTCATTCCAAGACTAAACATATATAGCTCAAGTACCATTTCATACAATCAGCATTGGAGGATGGATAATTGAAGCTAGGAGAGATACACACTAGCCAGAATCCTACAGATATGCTAACAAAGGTTGTAACTAGGGAGAAATTGAGAATCTTGTCAATTTCAATTGGTCTTCAAGTATTATGAAGAAGATGAGGAATAACCAGGTCCATAGTGGAGTCATTGTCTAGCAAATGAAGCAGTGGTGGAGTTTTTATAATCAATCTCCAAGTGGGAGATTGTTGGGTGTGAAGCCTGATTATCTTTTGTATTCAAAGGTCTCAGCCAGATGTATGCCCTAGAAATACTATACAACCCTCCATGCATGGGGGACTTGACCCCCCCACGGGGGTCCGGGGGCCAGCAGTCTCGAGGCGGGGGTTAGGGGGCAGCACCCTCGAAGCTAAAAATAGATTTCCTTGTAAAAGTCTAGTAATTTCTTGTCAATCTGGGTCGTTCATTAGGCAGATGATGTGATGGCAGATGTTATGTTTAATTTAGGGTTTTTTTCCCCAGAAGGCAACCCCTCACTATATATGAGGGAATTGTATTACGTCTATGTATATCTGTATTCTGAGTGAGGAAGAGAGAGGAGATTGAGAGCGAAGAGGGAGTTACAGCGGATTTGTTGTACGTTGTATCTTTCAGTTTTTTGGATAATATAATAAAAGAAGGACTGGATTTTTCTCTGTGGATGTAGCCAAAACTAGGTGAACCACATATATTTGTGTCTCTCTTGTTTTATGTGTTTATATTTCTGCAATATTTTGTGTTCCATTGCTCTTGAATATATAATTTTCTAACATTACTACTCTCTTGAAATAATAAAAGTTTATCCTTTTGTTCTAATTTACCTTTTAGGATATTTACCTCAACCTGATATTGCTCTCCCTTTTTAAGATACTACTTCTTCATGACCTCTTAAAATTTTCTTCCTTCTCCCACTTCTTGCCTTAATTCAAAAACTTCATTTTCTTGTTCTTCAAATGCTTGGAGTAGTTCTTCATTCTTCTTATTTGAATTTTTGAGATATTATTTTACAGAAACGACCACAGCTTCAAGATCTTAACAATAGCTGGTTCTTTCTATAAGTTCCTTAGTTGTTGTGTCCTTTTCATTCACTTTATTTCTCAATGATGTCACTACATCCTGCAGCTTTTGACATTGATCTTCCTTCTCTTTGTATTGTTTCCTTACTTTGTTTCCTTCCTCCAACTGATATTTTAATATAGTAACTTCTTCTTTCTAGGCATATTCCCTTCAATCAATTAGATCTTTTTGATCTCTAATTGTGTCTGTGATATTTTTAAATTATGCTTCTTTTTTATTTCTTTCTCTTTCACCCAAAAGAGAAAATTCAATTGTTTCGCAGTCACATTCATTACCTTCAAATGAACAGAGATTTATATCACCAGAGGAAAATAAATTCATACATGATAATAATTTTTCTTGTTAATCTTCATTCTAAGGTGATTCTGAGTCTAAAGAGTTTCTTCCACATAATGTCTAATCGTCTCTCCCACTATCCTAGTTCCTTTGAGATGTCTTCTTCTTTTGAGGTTCTTTCTTCTTTTTCTTCTTTACCATTGTTACTACAGATCTCCTTCAAGTGATCAAGCTTCTGCCAAAGGACTTGCTCTAATTCCAATTGTTGGAAATAATACTAAGAGGGGGGGTGAATTAGTATTTACAAATCAATAAATTTTTCATTTTTATAATCAGATTTATATACACTACTTCAGTGAAGGGAACTCATGTGTGGACGCAACTATTCGTAAGGTAACCAACATATATCCAGTGAACTTATGATTTACTTAATTCATCATATATTGATCTTTAATCAATCCATCAGTACTTTATTAAGGATTAAATAGTAACCATGTGTAGTAATAACAAAATAAACGATCACACACTCTAAACACACATCAAAGCCAAGATTTAAGGTGGAAACTCAATTGGAGTGAAAACCACCTACTTTTGCAATCTCTATCTTGTTTTAATAATAAGAAAATTCCTTTACAATCTTGTACTGGTGCAAACTCATACCAGTATGGAGGGACCCACCTATAGAAGGCTACAACCTTCTCTCATTCTCCAGCTTATACTCGAAGGGAGCTACAACCCCCTAGTTCTTGTACTAGCCAATATGTTTACTAGTATGTAGGCTCCAACCTATAGAAAGCTACAACCTTCACTCATTCTCCACCTGCAACTCGAAGGGAGCTCCAACCCCTTGATAAAATCACCAGCCACTACTGGTAGGAAGCTTTGACTTCCTCGCTAAAGGCTCCAACCCTCAATATCCACCAGCGACAATGTTTCATAAATTTTCACATTGGATAATCCTCATACACAACACTACAATATGAAGCCCATGTTTCATAAAATTTTTACACTAGGACCATTAGTAACATTGAAGCTCAAAATTTTTCACCACTTTAATACAACCATCAAATATATCCGCATCAACCAATCACTGAAACTCAATCAATCTCTGATATAAAGGAAACAATCAATCACTAAAAACTCTAAACCTGTATCACAATCAAACAATCACTAAACCTCTGACACAACTAAATCAACCATTCATTCAAAATTAATCAAATTCAACCAATCAACCGGAATTGATAGATCACTATAATCAGTACAAAAATATGAACCCAGATCATTGTATCAACAACAAGAACTAACAGTAATATCAAAAGGCATGTGTTAGAATGTATATGCTCCTTCAATGAAGCCAACCTATGTGTATACACTACTTTCGTTAGCCCAAATTGGGTATACCTCTAAAGAAACTGAATCATAAAACCTATGAACCACAAACTATACCAATCAGTGACATTCTGAAGATCTGTTATCATATTACAGAGTTATAAACATATAGAAACAAAGATCACCCTTCTTTCTCAATCAATCAATCAATCAGACTTGATTTCCTTATGCATTCAATTATACTTTCAGATCTAATAAGACATCATTAACAAACAACAATAAAACTATTGAAAAACAATAGTACTGATCTCATAGATTAGCCACCCCTGAACATCAAGCTTTTCTTTTGTATACGCTACTTGGAAGAGTTGAACCAGTGTGTATATGCACCTTCACCAAAGCAAACCAACATATATATCTGCAAATACTTACTTATAACTTTGCTGCAATTCCCAACTTCATATATACCCAAATCATCACATATAAAGGAACAAACATGTGTTAGCAATCAAATCTAGCCCATCCATTATCATATCACATAATGATAAGTCATTATGCTCATGATCCATCATTAGATCTCATCCATCATCAAACACTCAGGTGCATACCTAGTCTAGATCAAGTAAACGGTTAGTAATCCACAACACGCACATTTTATTTTGATCTAGCACTTCATAAGATATTTATTACTTCTTCTCCTAGCCCTTTGATCTTCTCCTCCTTATATAGTTTTAGCCTTTATCAATACCTCGAAGAAAAACAACTTAGGACCAAATACCTCGGACCAAAACCTCTGACCAATACCTCAAACCAAAATCCTCAGACCAAAACCTTGGACCAAAAACCTCAGACTAAAACTTCAGACCAATACTTTGGACCAATACCTTAGATAAAAAACACATTTAAGATCTATGGTATTGTTGGAGAGGATCAAATAGTCATTACTCAACACAATATTGTGGGCTAATATCGTGGTAAATACCCCTGGTATTCTCTACTCTTCAAATTTGTTAATTTTCCAACGTATACACACTTTTCTTCTTGTGAAAGTGAATGCATACATATACGCCCTTTTTTTTCTGTGAACCCACATGTATACACTACTTAGACAAGGTGAACCAATGTATACTTCTCAAACCATTCTCTCTCTTCAATTTCTTTATTATGATCTCTAGTCCTTTGTTCCTTCATCCTATTCTTTTGTAATAGTACTTTTTTCCCTCTGAATAGACCTGTTATAATGTGATTTGTCATATTACTTCTGAAATGATTCCTTTGAACTACCTTGCATTTTGTCACATCTGTAGACACAACTACCATGCATTCTATCACATTTGATATATCTCCTGTAGATTCATCTATTTACGTAGATTCATCTAGTTACCATATACAAGTGAGTTGTTCTACTACAAGAGGGTTGTCATCAAATACAACACATGCATCATAATGCCAACAACTTTGTCATGCCCAATGGAAAATAGTTAGGAGAAGGATATTTTTTGTGTACCCACCATCAATTATGGTTGACCTTGTTTATGAAATCAAGCTTAATCATAGAAGTAATTGATGCAAGTATTTAGAAGATGCACTTAACACTTTTAATATATGTTGCAAGAGAAGTGACATTGAATTGATCAATGATTGAGAGAAATTACTGGGGAAATTACTATCCCAACCATTGCTTATGATATCAACAACTCTTCTTCAAGAGGAAAAAGGGATAACAAGTTCTCAAGTTGAATTTTAGTATTCTTATTAACCACGGATTGAGTCCATGTTAACTTTGATTGAATTGATGGAGTTCATTTCAAACTATGAAATTGGATATGTATGTAACATTAAGACTTTGAATATAATTGCCAGTGATGAAATATGTCCTTTTCACAAGCTTAAGTAGATTATTTTCCTTGTCATTTTGCCCTTAATTTTCTTGATTTTTTCTTGTGACATTTGTCTAACCTTATACAAATTCTTGAGGATTGTAGATCACATTGACCTTTTTTATTAGGTTGAATTTGTAACAAACCCCACCTCAGCTCTACTAGTAATTGGGACAATTACGATGTTAACATGGTGGTCAAGGTTTGGTTATGAGAATAGCGTAAAACACTTTTTTTTAGTACATATAAATTTACATGAATATTTTAGTGAAACCTTGGAAGAGCTATAAATAAATATGGAAGTTCGAATTGATGCCTTAGGGTTTTCTTTAGATTTTAGCCAAACTAATTTCAAGTGCTCTAATCAAGGTTTTGATGGTTTATTGGCATTCATATGTACTCCATTAGGATGTGTATATGAATTTTAAGCGTCGTTCAGGTTAGTGATGAAAAGAAAGTTTTTTCTACAATGTGGACAACCACCTCCAAATTTTTGACCAAATTTAATAATTATATAAAATTTTCATCCTAATCAACAATATTTTCAATCACAATTTGATATTAACTTCTGTGTATGGGTTAGCTATAAGTTTTTGAGGTATTATATACACCATAACAAGCATGAGATAAAAGTCAATGCCTTAGATCTGATCATTTGTAGCTTCATGGATCATGAGAAAGTTGTTGGCCCTAGTTTTTGTATGCACCACATATACAATATATCCTAATGTTATAGTTACACAAATGGATGAATGTTAGTACAATGTTAAGGATAGTGTTCTTACATGCCTAAAACTACCTTAGATTCATATGAAGACTCTTAAGTGATTCATATGTGCCTCTATGCTCAATGCATTTCTGAGTGCAACTTTTTTCATCACTATTGTTTAGATAGAATGTGAGAATATTTTGTTTGTTAGCTGGGCATGCCAAGACAAATGTTAGCAATGGGAAGAATTCAATTGACATTATGTCAATTTCCTTTATGTTTGTCAAGGTTTTTATACCTAGGTCCCATCCCATAGAAAGCATAATGCTGCACTCAATGATGTGTGATTTTTAACTATAGAAATATGGGTTGAAAACAAATCAATTTTTGGCATGTTCAAACTTCAAAGATTGAAATTTTCTATTGAGTAATTCTGACTATTTCGAGTGGTTAAGGATGATAAACATGAATGAAACAATGGAAGAAAATCACCCAAAGCCTGCAATGTACATCTCACATCTCCTTGTCCTGTTGGAGGAATATTATGTTACACTTTTCCTTACGAAATTTTCAGTGATAATTATCTTGAAAAATAAATCTCAATAGTGTTTAACTATTTGTAATGCAATTAACAAAATAAAATTTATTTGTATTATGACCAAAAAATAGCCATTTCATTGGACTTTCACCAGTTGTTGATGAGAGAAACATTATCCAATTGGAAAAATATTGACATTGTTGAACGCCAATATTCTGATATATAGATAATTGGCCTAGTCAAACGTGAGATATCTTATGAAGATTCAAATGTTGTTTCATATTTGACAAACAAAATCATAGTCGGATATCTGACTAACATATTGTCGAATATATGATGATATATAAAAAAAAATTCAAAGATTTGACAAATGTTGTGGCTTTTAAAAAAATTACAAAAAATATTTGCAACTAAATTCGACAATAGGACCAAACTATTGGATTACAACATCAAATTTTCCACCAATAGTTCTAGTGGGGCTTAGAGGTTAAGGGTCATTAATTAAGAGGATAATTGGTTAGGGCTTAGGGGATTTGTGGATTTTTTCTTAGGAGTTAGTGGCTTAAGGTATTATGGCTTGTGGGTTAAGGGGATAGTGAATTTAGTAGTTATGGGTTAAGGGCTTACCACTTGTGATAATGGGGCCCCTAATCCCCTAATCACCACTATTGGGGATTCCTCTGTTAATTACTCTTGTTACCTTCCCTTCAGGGCCCTTAGCCTATATGACATTAATTCCTAAGCCAACTTCTCATTCTCTAATGTTAGGATTATGACTCTTACTAAACCATGCTTGGACCTCCCATTGCATCATTCACTACACAACAAGGTACCCCTCCCACCATTTTAGTGATGTCGTTCAACTTCTCCTGATGTTATGATATCTTAAATTTGGTACTAATGCCCCTATAACTATAGCTTTGGGTCCCCTTTGATAAGGGCTTAAATGCATCAAGTTCTATGGGTTGTGATAAGGGAGCCCATAATCCCCTTATCACAACTATTGGGGGTTCCCCAATCAACTTCAATTGCATGACACATAAGAGAAACTGGGAGAAAAAGACAAGGAACTTGGGGAGTTGAAAGAAATTGTTGAAGAAATAATTGAATGAGAATCTACCATGGAAGTGTGCAAATAAAATGGTGAAGTTAATCTAAAATCATCAAACAATGTAGGAATTACATGTGAAGGCTATTTAATTTTTTATATATCTTTGACCTATGTTTGATACTAAGGTTGATTTTGACTTATATTTTCTCCTCTTAATGTATCTTCTAGCCCCACATATGTTGAGAGTATTAGTATAAATCTATCTAGAAGCAAGTCATTCCTAAAGAACGAAGTTGTATTCTCACCATATGTAAAAGGGAAATCCAATTGTAAGATGACCTTAGCCAACATTGCGGTGAAGGCCCAAAAAAGGGGGTCAAAAAGGGATGAACTTAGAATTGGATTCCACCATTCATGTAGTTGAGGACTGCTTGTATTAGTTTCAAATATATTTGGAGAAAATTAAAGGAATTTGAATGTTGTTTTGAGAATGTTATGGATATAACCTTTGAGAAATATTGTAAGAGAATGGACCAACGTTAAAGGATGATGACAACTGAAGAGACATCCTTATATCCTCTTTTTGCTTTTGAGTGGACACAAATTACATTTGGGTCATGCATGGAGATGAACCTTACTTTATTACTATGAACTTAGATGGATTTGTAGACATTAAAATACCATATTGTTTCCCTTTAAAAGAAAGTAAGTGGAGGATATTTCAAGGAAATTTGATTGTCTATAAAATGTAGATAAGATTTTGGGATCTTATGGATTTTCCCCTTGAACCCTAGTAGCACTTGGAGGTTGTATTTGGAGGGGTTATAGGACAAAAACCTAATATGACCAAGAATATTAGTGTTGGAGAACCCATGGTTTGGTAAAAAGGCTTAGGGGTTCTAGGAGTTAAGCGATTTATGGGTTTAGAAGTCAGGGGTTAAGGGTAAAGTTTAAAGTCTTATGGGTTAGGGGGTTTAGGAGTTAGGGTGTTGAGGCCTAAGTTTTTTAGGATTTATAGGTTAAGGGATTAAATGGTTAAGGGTTAAGCACCAAGAGCTTATGGATCAGGGGATTTAGGGGTTAAGTGGTTAAGCGTTATGGGATGTAGGTGTCAATGGGTTAAAGGTTTTAATGGTTAAGGGTTAGGGATTAATGGTTAAGGGTATGTGTTTAAGAGGATAATTTATTAGAACTTAGCGGGTTCATATATTATAATTTAGGAGTTAAGGGTTAAAGTGTTAGTGGCTTAGGGTTTAAGGGATCAAGGTGTTAGTGGGTTATGCATTATGAGCTTAGGGATTAAGGGATTATGGCTTTGGGGTTAAGGGGATAGGGAATTCAGTGGTTATGTGTTGAGAAATAATGGGTTATGAAAATGGGGCCCTTAATTCCATTATCACAAATACTGGGGGTTCCCCTATCAATTTTTCTCATTTCCTTCCCTCTCAAACCCCTAGTCTCTATGTAATTAGGTCAAGAGGCCCCTTCTCATTATTTAATGCTAGGATTATAGATATTAGAAAACCTCACTTATACCAATACATGAAACCCTTATGTACCTTTTTCCCATTCAATACACCAAAATGTCACCCTCCCTCAAAATTCATGAGAATTGAAAATTTGGAGGCGGTCATTAAGCAAATGCCTCTAAAAGTTTAATTTGAATGAATTTTTGGGTGGTGGTTATACAAAAAAGCTCACAAAAGTTACATTGGGGTTGATAAAGGATTCTAAGTTATGATTTTGGGGTCACAAAGGTTAATGGATTAGGATTTAAGGGATCTAGGGGTTAATGTGTTATGAGTTATGAGTGCAGGAGTTAAGGGATTATGACTTGGCGGTTAAGGGGATTGAGAATTTAGTGGTTATGGGTTAAGGGATTATCGATTGTGATAATGGAGTCCTTAATCCCCATATCATAGCTATTGGGGATTCCCC
Source organism: Pinus taeda (assembly GCA_000404065.3). Lineage (NCBI taxonomy): Eukaryota > Viridiplantae > Streptophyta > Pinopsida > Pinales > Pinaceae > Pinus > Pinus taeda. Next base: position 229,135 of record APFE031276591.1, on the reverse strand, counting down.
AATGAATTTATCTCATTACCTTCCCTATAGGCCCCCTAGTCCTTATGCCATTAGATCCAAAGGCCTCTTCTCATTCTCTAATGTTAGTATTATAGTTCTTGGTAAACCATGCTTGAACCTCTCACATATACCCATCCATGCTACCCTTATGTCCCCTTGCCCCATTCAATCCACCAAAAGATCCCCCTCTCCCAAGATTAATGAGAATTAAAAATTTGTAGGCATTCATTTAATAACCACCTCTAAAAAATTAATTCTAATGAGATTTGGGGGAGGGGGTATCGAAAAGTTACATTTTCATGACTTTTAATGGGGGTTTTCAAGAAAAACCGATTAAAAGTCACAATCATTGAAATGGAGGTAGTTTTGTACACCCCTCCAAAAAAAAAGATATCATGAGAATTGAACTTTTAGAGGCGGTTGTTAAATGAATGCCTCGAAATGTTCAATTATCATGACTTTTTTTTCTTTTGGCAAAGGGAGGGAAGGGTTTCAAAAATATCATTGAAAAGTTAAATTCTCATGAATTTGAGGGGGTTTTTAAAAAACCACCATGAAAAGTATATTTTGTGGCAATCATTTAAACTGCCCTCACCAAACAAAAGTCATTACAAAGCACTTTTAGAGGTAGTTGTTAGAAACTACTCACTACCAAAAAAAAAGTTTCGATTTTCATGAATTTTCGGGGGGGTTTAAAAGCCACCATGAAAAATATATATATGGGAAGTCATTTAACCTACCACCCCTAAAAAAGTTAATGAGAAAAAATTTTTAGAGGTGGTTGTTAACCCCCCCCCCCCCTTCCAAAGTCCAATTTGCATGACTTTTTGTGGGTGATTTAAAAAAAATTTCATGAAAAATATATTTATGGGTAACAATTTAAGAACGGCCTCCTCCAAAAGTCATGATAAAACACTTTTAGAGTTAGTTGTTAGAAAATATCCCAAAAATGTTCAAATTTTCATGACTTGTTGGGGAGTTTTCCAAAGTAGCCCCTAAATCCCTAAAAACACTTTTAGAGGCAGTTTTCGCAAGACCGCTACAAGCCAAACCACCCCTAAAGGCATTTTTTTGTATTAGTGTAGGCACCAATATGTTCCAAGTTCCAATTGTTAGTGCATTCTATTTACCAAATCTTCCTTTGTTATATCTCTCCTACTTTCCAATAATTAACCTCAAATAACTTTAATATTAAACCATGCAAAACCACATCAACACATGCCAATGCATACCAAGGCATCTCGATGCATGCCAGGCATGCTACGACTTACCATGTTATAATACGTGTTAAGTGAAAATATTTGTCAGGGAGTGTTAAACATGTTATGGAGTGGTGGGGGGTGTCAAAGAGTGTTAAGGTGTCCCAAAGAGTGATAATGCATACCAAGGAGTGTTAGGGAGTACTAGGGAAACACTAGGGAGGACTAGGTTAAAATGCATGGAAATGAATGAATATGTCGATGTGTCAATGTGTGTTAGGTGTTCCAAGGAGGGAGTGACAAGGTATGATAGGTACTGGTAAGGCATATTAGGGAATATTGGGCCATGTCAAGAAGTGCCTGAGTATGCTAGGGAGTTTTAAGGTGTTCTAACATGTGGAAAATAGGATCAAGACATGCCAAGTGATAAGGAATTCTAGGATTTGTAAGGTGTTATGGTGTGTCAACATGTGTCAAGGAGTTTTAAAGCCAAAAAAGGGAGAACCAAGATAAAATGCAAGGAAATGAATACATAAGAGGGTTAATAAGTCAAGACTTTACCTTTTTCAAAAGTGTCATGCTATGAACACTAACAGTTGCTTCTGATATATTCCAAGCTCCAAGGTGTTCTGTGTTAATATATGTCAATTGATGACAATGTGTTACAAGCAATTCCAACACACGCTAGGGGAGAGTTTAGTTTTGTTAGGGCATGCCAACATGTTCTTGGGAGTCCTAGTCATGGCAAGATGTTCTAGGTGCAAACATGTTTCAAGACATGTCAGGTGCCAAGGAATGTTAGTGTGTGCAAAAGCATGTCAAGGTGTACTAGTAATGTTGAGGAGAGATATGTATCTCTCATTAATAGAATTGATCGAGATGGATTATGTACTAAACAATATGGTTCCTACCATACTATTGGACCTTCATCTAAATGGAATTTTGTAGATAATAAACCTAACTGAGATGAATCATGTGTTGACTCATAAGAAAACTATATTCTCATTACTTAAGAGAAATGATACATGTTGATTACTTATTAACAAATCGATTGACTCCACCACTATGGACTTAGAAATATAATGAAAAAGACCATAATAATGGTCTTAAATATTTATCTTTTGACAAAATCTATAGCAACAATCTCATAGTGTCATTAAAAACTCATTGGAATGATCAATGATGATGAAACTGTTTTTACTGTCACCAAAAGTAACCAAAAAGAGCATTGGTGAGGGCCAATAAAATATCGTCACTCGAAGTATCACCAAAGAGATAATTAGTGATGGAACATTAACAACCCTCATAAAAAGTGTCATTGAAAATAGCTTTGGGGACAAACCTGAAAGGACCATCACTATATGCACTTACACCAATTGTTTTTTAAGGACCCTCAATAATGTCACAAGAATGACCCTCAATAATGGGATTTTTTGTTGTAGTGTCTATCACTTTTCTTAATGTGGTTAAAGCATATATTGTTAGAAATATATGGCAATGATTACAAACCATTGAACATACCTAGAAAGAAACTTTTGATCTTAAGCACTCAGGACAAAGAGCTAATTAATTTGTCGAGTGAATTGAATTTGATCTCATAGGAGATAAGTATTTTATGAACAATGACTTATATGATTTCATCCAAAGACTTAATTAACTTTCTCATGCAAAGAAAAGAGAGAAGGAAATGCCAAATTCTAATCAAATAAAGAAACTCAAAGTTACATTGCCTTAGAGAATCAGAAGAATGAAAAACATTATTTTTTATATCAAAACATAGAGAATAGAAGGGAAGATTCATATGTCAAAGTTGTATAGATTATTAATAATCTGAACAACCAACGTATTAAACGTGAATTTGGCTTAATTTCAAGAAAAATGTTAACAGTTGAATTGGATAAACTGAAATAATCAAAGGCATCAAAATTGGACGATATAGATGATTTTAATACACATGAAGGTAGGGAATGGCGAATTGGATTTGTTAATGTTAATGAAAAGAACTATGTTTTGGATGGAGAATTGCAATGCGATGTCATAGAAATTGAAAGATATATATTTAGACAAAGTGTCAAATTTCAAATTACAAATACTCGTATTAAAGATTGCATACACGCAAAAGTTAAAGAAATCGTTTCAAGAAACCAACAACTCTAAAAATAGATAAGATTTAAGAAAAAAGAAGACAACATTTTACATAATGTAAGTTCTCATAAATCGTAGAATGTTCGTTTTTCTTTTTACTAGTGATCAAATGTTTATATTTTTATATTTTATTATGAATTCAATATTCAGTAACTATTTTTGATTGTCGAAAATGTGTTTCACCTTTGATGTTTATTTTGATTATAGCTATGGTAATTACAATTTTAACATGATCAAAATTTTAACATGACTACAGTTGTTGCTACATGAATGGTGTATTTTAGTTTCTTATAATATTAATAACAAAGACCTTTTTTTACTTTGAATATTGTCATCTAGCTTTGACCAATCTTTGCAATTTGTTCTATTCTCTTATCTTTACACTATAGAAAATGAGCATTATCAAATTATTTTCAAAAATAACAATAATTGATATCTAATCTCTGAAATCATTTTGTATTCTGCATAATGAAATCTTTGATTCAAACTACCCCCCTCCCCCAGGCGAGTCATGCCATTGCTTTTACAAAGAAATTTCAACCGATTTAACTTTGCCATAATTGAACATATCATATATGAAATGGAATTTAAATACTATTATTTTTAACGATATAAAATGACATTTTTCTATTATCGATTTTAATGATATTCATTAAGTAGTGATCGCCATCAATGTTGCAATTTTTCTATTACTTATGGTAGATACATTTCATACACTTTAGAAATCGATATCAATATAATTCATCACATTTACTCTATATTGTTTTTTTGTTATTTTCTAATTTTGGATTAGGTAATAACACATTTGGTGATTGTACTCGTATTATTCAATATTAAAGGAACTTAGTTTATCAAATAAATAATAAAAATTTCAATTGTAAGGTTTCTTTCAACAAAGTAAAAAGGCACTTCCAACTATAGGATTACAACTTATCATATTCTCTTCTTTTCAAATTTCTTAATGTCTTATAATATAAAAGTAATGAGAATAAGAGCTGCAAATATTAGTCCTAAATAATACTAATTACATTTCGTAAAGGTTATAATGAAAGCTTTGTGGGAAGAATCTCTTGAATAAAAAAACCTGAGTATCAAAATTGAATTGCATGAAAATAAAGTATTAATATTGTATCTGAGGCATACAAATATATTTATGCTTATACACATACATTTTTTATTTTCCTCTCATGTTTTTTCTTAAAAATGATTCCGCACAACTACTCCCGCACAACTTTCTTCACATAGACATTTTCGTAGTTGCGAAATAATAATAATAATAATAATAATAATAACAGCAACAACAAAAACAAAATATAAATTCACATGGGAGAATTTCAAAGCAAATTCATAAGGCACAAAAAACACTTGAGATTTCATTGCACTAAGCCCCGCATTTCATACAATTTATGAATAATAAAATAACCACTAGTTTTGTATACACACAAGATCATCTACACAATGTTTTCCAATAGGCTAATAACAAATAGCACTTTGCAACTAACTACTCAAAAAAAAATCAAAAACAAAAACAACATCAATATCCATATCCATATTGCATTCTCAATACAATCATAGCATACCACTAAGTCAAGAAATATTCTCAGCCTAATATCTAATTTATTAGTTGTACTTTCTCCACATGTTCTTTGTTTATCAGTAATTTCTCTCACTAATTACAGACACATATATATAAGATACTCATTAGTACGCTAACTATACAAGCAACAGCTACAATAGCAAGGGACACACTAGCACCAACACCAAGAGCACACCCAACCAATCCTCATAGATTTTTGTCTAATCGAGGACAACTCAAATGAATCCTAAATACTAGTATGTTAAGGGAAATATATACCTCAATTCAATGAATAGATATCGAAAATGGTATTTTATAATATTGATAGGTACGACCTTATCCATATCCTTGCAACAAGTTGTGATAACATCATTGCATGTGGATTTACTTAATATATATTAATATTAGTACTTACTTTTAATTAATTTTATTGCATCCTAGGTGTGAATACCAAGATTTTTTAGTTGGAACATAGAGAATTATTTGAATATTTTGTATGTTATAAGTTATTGTTATGATAGTTACGAGATATAGTATGTCATAAACAAGAATATTAATTTGGCTAAAATGTGCTACAATACACAACACTAAAATTGAGATTACAACTAATAACTTTTGTTCGAGAATCCTAGCCTATTGCATGGAAGAAAGAAACTTAGCATATTATGTGGAACCTAGCTTATGGTGCATATCTTATACCCTATGGTCTGAAACATATCTCATTATGCATAGCTTATAGCTTATTGTGTGGAACTTAGCTCATAGTGTGGAGCTATTTATTTTGTTTTATTGTTAGAAAATGAATACATCATTATCGAGGAAAATTTTTGTATCCAACTAGTATTTATGTAGGCATTTGGACAAATAATACAGAGTGCATATCAATATCTTTGCAACTAGCTATGATAACGTCATTGTATGTGTATTTTAGCTTTGACAATTTTTGCATGCTATGTTCAAACACCAAGTTTCTTTATCTCGAATGTAGAGAATTCTTTCATTATTTTCTACATTATATGTTATTATTATGATGGATACGAGATAAAATATTTCATAAACACATATATTAATTTGGCTAAAACCCACTAAACTATGCAATGCTAAAATTGATAAATGGGATTTGATATTGTATATGGTTTTTATCTTTTTGAAAATATTGTTTGCATCCAACTAGAAATTTCGTAGTTTTTTGGACAAAAAATATAGTGTGTAGCTTAATTTATGAAAAGAAATGTCACTTAAGAACACAAATTGTATTAAATTTAACATTTCCATACTTCATCGGCCCTTGCGCGGAGTTACGTCGAAGCTCTGTTGAATGTGAATGCAAAAGTTTATGTTCCTTGTTCTAGACACCATCTTTCCACACATATTTGAAATGCAATCCATTTTTACCTATTTGAAACCATTATTTTCTCATTTCAAAGAAAGAAGACTGATTTTTGATGCAATTCTAATAACAATTATTTAATAACACTAAATCTAATGATTATGGTATGTGGGAAAAGCTATTAAAACGTGTTTTTATTCTCTTGATATTACTGAATGGTAGAGCTTCTAGTCTGAATAAGAAAGTTCAAAGGATAAATGGATGTTTTGATTTTCTTTACTATGTCCAGTGAACAGTGTTATTGAATACAAAAGTAGCTATCTAGAAATGGTTATGCATATCCAACAAAAAATGCACTATCAGTAGTGCTTTGATTATTCCAAAATCTTTGCCTGATATTTATCCAAATAAAAAATATATTGACAGCTGTGCGAAGAAAAATATATTACAATGTTTAGTGACATTCTTTAGTTTCAATAAAACAATTAATTAAGGGGCTTTATTACTAGATCAAATGTAAAATATTTTGGTATTTTTTCGGCTGATCAATTTTTCCTTCTATATGAACGTGATATTGTTGTACTTCCATATTGAATACATGTACAATAATGTACATGATCACAATGAAATCGTTTTTATTTTATTTCATACATTCCTTCTATTTCGTATATGTATATCGAGAACATTAAAGCAATAACCATTACAAAAGTAAGAAAGAAAATAAATTTTGAATTTCAAGATTTATTTCACTATCTACTGCTAATGTTTGCTTTGAAATTTTTAATTCCTATTTATTGAAGTGTTAAATGTGTCAATAAATAAGTGTTGAATCTCATAATGGGTACAAAATAATGGCAATGAGGACCACTGACATCGTACTATTGACCATGAATAATGGTTTTAGTAAATGGAAACCCTTGTTACAAGGCGAAAAATTCACTTGGAAGATTATGGAAATTTCATAATGATTTCTCAAATTTTTAGATTTATTTCACCATCTACTTCTAACATTTGCTTTGAAATTTTCAATTTCTATTTATTAAAATGTTAAACATGTCAATAAATCAGATTTGAATTGAGTAACAGTTATAGAATAATGGCGGTGATTACTACTAAAATTGTACTATTAATCATGATTAATGTATTTAGTAAACTTAAACATTTGTTAGAAGATGACAAATTCACTTAGAATATTGTGGAAATTGGGTTATGATTTTTTCCAAAATCATGCACAAATTAACCTTCTAGGAAAATTTGTGGTCTTGGTAGACAATTAGCTTTGTTAGGATCAAAATAGAAAAATCATCAATGGCTTACCAGTAGGGGAGAACTTATTAAGTATTGGCATTCCCAAATAACATATTTTTACCAACCTTTCACTTCACTTTCTCTTCACTTTAAACCACATTTCTCTTTCCCATACCCTTACATTAAACTATTTTCATGATTACATCAGGTTTAGGCATATTATATTCCAATACATCTCTTTTAGTGTTTTTGAGTGAATTTATGATTAAATATTGGAAAGGTAACGTGCTGTCACATATATATGAAAGTGGTATTAGTTTTATGATGTTTGTAGGTGTATTTGAAGACTCCAACAAAGTCATATTTGTCCACCAAGCCTCAAATTCGAATTTCTTCTTCAACTGTGTGAAGCTTTGATGAAGAGTTTGGACATTCCTTCAAGTATACTTCGAGGAGAAGAATCATGGAAGTTTTAGTAATATTTCTTATCAAAGATATTACATATTTTTCACAGTATTTGTAGAGATGTTACTTGCTAAGTGTTAGCACACGGTGTAACCACATGAGATATTTGTTAATCTATGTGAGACTTGTGGATCTTAAACCTTTGCTAGTTATCTCAAGTTTATGTATAAATAGGAGTACAACCTCCATTCCAAGGGGCTAGACTCTTGGAGCATGTATCCAACTTATGGTGGAATATAATAAAGCTTCCTTTTATATAAATTTCCATTCTATAGTTTTAGACGTTAATTTCTTTAATTTAATGTATGAATTTATGGAATAGTTTGTCACTTTTATCTTAGGAGAGTTGAGATCACTCCAAATGGATCAAGGAAGAATTTTATTTCATTATAAATAGTTGTTAATATTGGTTAGATTTATATTTTAGGTTGTAATATTGATTGTTGATAGGTCCCGTGAAACATTACGAACGTACCTCCTATAAAGTAACCTAGTGTTTTCTTGCCTACAACTACTAAGTTAGGTAACTTATCTTAATTCTTTCTATAGGTTATATCATTTACCATTTTCATTAGGAATACTTGATAATTTTGATTGTTGATAGGTTGTGTGAAACATTATGGAAAGACCTCTTGGAAGGGAGCTTAGTGTTTTCTTGCCTATAACAACCAAGTTTTCTTAGCTTAGAGTTAGTTACCTACTCCTGCATATATTTTTCTGCTATCATAACAAGCTTATGAGTATCCCAGGTTAACAATTTAGTGAAATCAATTTAAGAAATTTAATTGTCAAGAATATTACGTTTTATTTTATATTCATGTTAAGTTTTTGCGGGTTTCAATATGATTAAAGAAGATCAACGTATACACAAGTGGTTTTCAAAGACAAATTTATTTTTCAAAATAACATGAATAAGTCAAGTCCATTTCAAATCACATCCATAATACCATTTCTACTCATTCGTTTGCTTATTTCTAAGCTTACAATCCATCCATGAATTTTCATCTTCCTAGAGCATAACTTCAAATAATTTTTCCTTTGCAACTTCCAAACTTTCATGCATCACTCACATTTCATACCTAACCCATGAATAAATTCATTCAGCTCACTTCCATTGTTGATTTACCTCATTGTTCATTTCCTTTTGCAAAATAAAACCCACTTCATAAATGCAAATATTTCATCTATGGTCCTCTAAATCATTACTTTATGCTCGTGTTATATGATGAGGGATTCATTAAGGCCCTCCTTCTAGAAAGTCTTGAACCATCGACTCCAACACATTATCTGGGTTTTACACTAGAGTTATTTTTAGTACCTTGAGGCTTCCATGAATTAATGACAAGTTATCTCATCCATAAGCAGTGGAAATACATTAATGTCCCCTATTTGTCGAATCTTCTAGGTGACTCAACTTGAACTCATCTCTTTGTACCTAATGTTAGAGTCAGTATTTGCATATTGCCATCAATGATGAAAGCTCCTCTTTTATATCATATTAGGGTCTTATTCTGATTTTTTTGTCATTCGACTTAGGTCCTCATGCAAAAGATTACTCACTGATGGTAGCTGAAATTCCAAAGCCTCACTCTCCCTTAAAAAATAAATACTTGATTACCCACCATCATGTATTACTGAGCATACATCAATCATAAAAGCTCATTTCATCATTTCTTATGTCAATCAACTATGCATGGAATCTTTTCATTTAAGGTTGGTCACAAGGTTTCATTCTCCAAGGTCCAATAATACTCTGTTTCACTGGATAAAGCCAGCAAAAAATCATGACAGTGACAAAAAAAATCCCTTTTTCATTTAAAAATGATTTGCAAACATGTAATTATGCTTTCCCAAGTTCTAATTTTCATTCCATGTATTAGTTCTATTTCACATTTTAATTTTATTCCAAAAAATAGAAATGTGATATGTTTTTTAATTTATGTAATTTTATGTTCATTATATGTAATAAGTTACTATTCCTAAGTTGTTAACACAAACTCTTTGTGCCCACTTCATCGAGGTAGAATTGTGATATGTTTTTTAATTTATGTAATTTTATGTTCATTATATGTAATAAGTTACTATTCCTAAGTTGTTAACTCAAACTCTATGTGCCAACTTCATCCAAGCAAAAATGTGATATGTTTTTTAATTTATGTAATGCTATGTTCATTATATGTAATAAGTTACTATTCCTAAGTTGTTAACTCAAACTCTATGTGCCAACTTCATCCAAGCAAATTCAAAAGTAAAGACTGTCAAACTCTAGAATCATCAACTGCAAAGAATAAAATCGGAGCGTAAAGGAAAATTAGCAAAGATTTTAAAAGGGTGAATTGAAACATTAGACTGTGGGTTTTAAAGTTTAAAATTCAAATTCACTCAAATATAAATGCCTTCTTAGCATCAAACTCAACTTCATTTTCCTCCTACCATCGATTGAGCAAACCCCAAGAGAGTGTTTTTCACGATTCTTGGCGAATTTGAGAAAACGCAGCAAGCGCTGCACATTTCCTTTAGGTGCTACATAGACCCTTCAGGTGTTGCACAGTTGGCAGGCATTGTGCACTTTCCAAGAACTATTCATTCCCTTTAGGCATTGCGCACTTGCTACCAATGCTACATACTTGCCAAAGATGGGAGCACTTCCTTGCGGCAATGTGCGTTTGTCGAGGGAAGCTCGAATCACCTCCAAAGCTCCAAAAAACTTATATCCAACCTCCCACAAGTAACTAACAGATAAATATAGCATGCTTCTTTCTCCTAAAGTCACTTTTATAGTGTTTTGAAATTTTATTGAATATTTGGTTTTTTTCTTACATCTAAACCCTAGATCTCCTGAAAACCACCCTTGAACTCTCAATTCCCAAAATACACTCCCCTACATTTTCATTCCCTTTCCCTAAACCCTTTATCCGAATGAGCTATAACCTTTATCCCAAAACCCTAAGCCCTAGGTGCTACAACTACTTAGGCTCCCAAAGCCCCGAACATTGTAAACCATTTCCCCATTGCAAGAATCTATCATATTAATACTCCCTATCCTCCTCCATTACATACATCCCCACCCATCTCCTTCAGTTTCCCTTCCCCATTCCCTACTCCTAAAAAACCACATTCCAACAACCTAATACCTCCCTAGGGTTTGATATTAAAACACCGTGGGAGAAGTGGAATACAAACCATACAGTGAGGGAGAAGAAATAGAGGGAGAAGGGACATAGTTGAAGAAACCACACAAAGGGGCAAAATAATTAGATTTGAGCCAACAAATCTTAGGGAACTCTTGGCATCTCCTATGGTTTTGATATCCTTCAAATATCTAGATTGTTATGATTTCTGTGGGCAAATTCAAGCAGTCCAACACCATGATATGTTGAATAGACTCTTCATATCCAAACTCCAGGGCAACCAAGTTACTCTAGCTGGTGTCACTTTTACTTTATCTATTTTCGTTATATAGCTGCCACTCGGATTGTAGATGTTTGGGAGAAATGGTTTAAACAAGGTGAGTTGGAGAAACATTACTATGAGCCTTTCATAAAACCAAGGTAACGAAATGATAGAAAGGGCTATTTTCCTTTTTCTCACCTCTTGGACAGATATGCCTAATGGTGGAGATTATAATGAAATACTTTTCATGTGAATGTAGATTTTCTAGGCTTTATTCCTATCACATCCAGCTCTTAATGCATTTTACTAGGGTAAAATTTCTCAACATACCCTAATATATTTTCCAAAGCATTGATAAGATGGCCTATATTGTCGAGAAAAGGGAATATGAACATCAAATGAAGATCCTTTTTCATCATTCCCTCATTAAAATTATAGTTCTCGATCGCCTCAAAGATCTGAACATTGCATGGAGCACCTTCATAGCCAATCCCATATTCACTAATCCATCCATTCAGAATGTTCTAAATGTCCCTTCATCATCTCATCCTTCCACCTCCATTCCTCCATCTCAGCCCATAGATCATTCATCATCATCAGATTAGCCACGTACACTATCACCTCCACCATCACCATTTCGTGATCATATTGAGTCACCTAGCAGAGATGAGATCAGTGAGTCGGAGTAGATTTAGCATGTTTAGTATATTAAGCTTAAAGTGGTAGATTTGGGCACTTTGGCACACACTTATCAGAGAGGCCATAGGTAGGTGTTTTCCCCATAGATTGTGGGAAGGACCTTACCTTCTTCTTTAGCAAAGCAGGTACAGCATGGGCAAAGAAAAGATAATAGAGCCAAATATTCAGCATGAGGAGGAGGACCTCCATGAGATAGTGCAGGATTTTGACTTGGTTGACCTAGGTGAGCATGATGACAATAAGGAAACTAGCATTGTCATCAAGGAAAATTATGCACTCATCAAGGAGCTCCATATCAACCTAGAGAGGTCAAAATACATCATTTCATATTATGAGCAAGAGAATGAGAAGCTTCAAGCAAAACATGATGTCATGGAGATTCGGCTCATAAAGGCAAAAAGGGAAGCAATGAAAGCCAAGTAATTGCTTGAGGAGGTTTATGAAAGGCATGGTGAACCTAAAGAATAACAAGAACTAGGAAGCAGACCTAGGACTAGAGGCCTAAAAAGAGTTGTAGGACTAGAGAAACAAAAGGAGGTTGAGCTTGCAAATGAGCTGAGATGGAATGATAAATTTTCCATGTTGATTAATGAGAACTGGGATCATTGGCTTGATAAATTCAATCAGTATTTAGAGAAGCTCCCAGGTAAGGCTAATTAGCAAAATGAAATTCATAGGAAGATGGAAAAACACTATGCCAACAGAGAAAGAAGTGCAAGGGGAAAGCTCAAGGTTACAAAGGTAAAAATTGAAGCCCTAATTCACCATGAAGAGAATAGGAAGCCTAATATAATTGCATAGGCTTATATCTATGCCTAGCCACACTAAACATAAATTCCTTGAGCACTTTTGAAGCCTCTTGGCTCATTTTTGTAAATATTTCATTTTTTGTGTTTTTTAATGCAATTTCTTATCAACGGTGTGGTCAAATGCGCAACACCCTAGTCGCTACGCACCTTTTTGGGAAACTTTTTGTAGAAATGGATACCACGAATGGATGCAGAATGATGAATACATCTAAGAAAACCATGTTTTCAGCGTTATTTTGTAAAATTGGTAGGTGAAAAGGGCAAAAAACTAGCGAAAAATCATGTTTCTGCCTCATTTTTGGCCCAGGCACTACATGTCTGACAAGTGTTGGGAGAATGAAGTTTTTGGATGGTCATGTTAGATTCGTGTGGGAAAATAAAGGAAGATTTAGAAGCTAGATGGTATAATATTTCCAATGAGCTATCCCGAGATCAATTTCGACACTGGGAAGGCAATCAAAAGCAGTCTGCAACATGGAGGGCCCACATGACACTTTGAGGGCGCACTTGACAAAAAGATGGTGCACTTGACAATTTGCCTGATTTTTCACTGTTTTCTCCAATTTTGATTTTCATCCTTTAGAATCAACTCTCTATTGATATAATTGATATTGTAAATGTAATTATGGTCTTCTACTATTACCTAGGGGTAAATACATTAGGTAAATAGACTTCATCAAGTCAAATGAATCAATTACAATGTAATTATGGATGAGTCACTTTGACCGCCCTACACTCTAGATATTAGTTCAGATTTTGGTGGAAGTGCTACTCTTCTCATGGATTCAACCCCTCAATTTGGGAGGAAGTTTTTTTATGTCTATATCTTCCATTTATTTACTCTTTTTAGAGGTTGGACGCAGTTGGATGTTGTACTAGAGATCAAAGACACTATTGTAGAAGATTTTGGCTAGTATAAATAGATGAGTTGCAACTATTTCTTTGGGATACATGTGGTATGGATGTTTATCAGTGTTTCTTGTTTGTGATCATTTTTATTAATTTTTCTATCCTCATAAACCATTTCATGTCTATTATATTATAATTTTCAAGTTGATAGGCATAATATATGTTTTCTCATGCTCTGATTTGGTAAATTTATCATAATTTGTCCATTTTTCTTCAGTTTCGGATGAATACATCTCCTATGCTCTTCCTAAATCCTCATTACTCTTAAACCATCTCACCAAATCATCTTTTAAGTGCTAAGCCTCCTACCTACCTTTTCCCTTTGGATATTTGCAATCATATCTCATTTGTCTTAACCTATCCTCTTTGACCTAAAATCATCATCGAGAAATAACCCCACCAATCATATCAAAACAACCTCTGCACTTTATACCTAGCCTAAAATTCTAATTCATCTGGACCTATTGGTTGTGAGTCTTTGGAGAGAGCCCTCTCTGGCTTGGTAGGGCTAGCTACCTGGTCAAAAGGTTGGCCCGTGGTTACCTCAGGTGGACTCTGCCTCAGCCTTGGATATTTGGAGGAGTGATAACATACTCATGCCATTGTCAGGGAATGAAAGATTCATTTTCCCTAGGTGTATGACAAGTTTTCATTGGAATTTGGTCCTCTAGATGATAGGACTATGTTTCACAATGGTTAATTTCGTAATTCCAGTGTCAGGAATGTAGAGCTTGCTTCAAGGAGATAAACAAGATCAAAATCCATATCCTGATCCAGCTAATTAAGTCAAAGATTTTCAGAGTTTGTTGGAAAAGAAAAGAAATTTACAAATTAAAATTTTGAATCAAACCTCATTCCATTGATATGCTCTTGATTGTTAGCAGCTTAAAATTTTCTGTTAAAGACATTCCTTCGTTGTGAAGTTTGAAGCTCTCTTTGTTTTGGTCAAAGTTTGAAGTCTTTTACCTCGCATAGTTTTTTACCCTATTAAGATTCTGGCTTCGAAAATATATACCAGGTCAAACCCTCACCCAAACCCTCCTTCTCCTGTTGATGATCCTGAAATATTGTTAAGAAAACCTCAAAGCCCTTTCCCCGAGAATTAAAGCAAAAAATTGGAAAGAACTACCTCTCTACTAGATTAGATACTAAGTGTTGAGGATATTCATTTTGATATTAAATTTGAGCTATCCCTATTTTATTAGAGTCTGAGTCTTGTCTTATAGAGATAATGTTTGATCCCATAAAGTCTGATTCATACTTACCCACCTCAAAGTATTTGTTTAATCAACCGTTTGCAACATCTCAATTTTGAAAACTTGAGCACGAGGTTTGGTTTAATTTTGATAAACTTCAAAGCCTAGCTGATCAATTACAAATTATTGTAGAAAAATCCTATATCCAGTATCATATTGAAATATTATCTTCTACCATACCCTCTACTGCACCTCTGAAAACATTCATATCCTTACCTCCATCTTCTTCCCAACCAACACAACCCATTGTAGTTCCCATACATCCTCCCCCAGTAGTGATGGCGAGATTTTCTCTGTTACAATTACCTAGTCAGTTGACAGCTTTACCTCAAACCAATGGCTAGAGACATTTGCTTTTGATGGAAGCCCAAGAATCACATCACAACAACATATTGACAAAATGGATGATTTCATTTATTTAGAGAAGGTTGATGAAGATTATGAAAAAATGAGACTAATGGATCAAATTTTTCCTGGAGATGTGAAAAAATGGTTCTGTGGTTTGGCATCTCACTCTATTGATACTCCTTAGAGGCTAAATGAGTTGTTCTTAGCTAGGTGGTGGGAAAAGAAGAATCCATTGCAGATCTTGGTGGAATACAACACATTTAAAAGGAATACTAATGAGATGGTTCATGAGTTTACTATAAGGTTTAGTCAGATCTACAATTCCATTCTAGATAACATCAAACCTCCACTTGATTTGGCACTTCAAAAATATCCAGATGCCTTTGATCCTTAGATAGCTTATAATCTAAGGGAAAGAGATCTTGCAACTCTGGAAAAAATGTAAAATAATGCAATGAGCGTGGAAGAAACTTTGATGACTAGAATGTCTGAGTTAAAACATGAGAAACCAGAGAAGAAAGTGACAATTAAAGAAGAACCCTCTTCTTCCATGAATCTTAAAGTAGATGCACTCATCATAACCATGGAGAGGATGGAAAACTAAATGATAAATTCAAATAAAGAGCAAGAGCCACAAGTCAGAAATATTAAATTCAAAAACCAAAAGCTACCTCAGTACAGGATAAAACAAAGAGAGCAGAAAGCTCTTGAGGCATCATCATCTCAGTAGCAAATTTAGACACCCTTGTAGTGGAATTATGCTCAAGGAGAATCAAAGTATGAAACAGACCCAATTGTCAAGGAAACCCACTTCTTTAGGGAATATTACCATCCCATTTTCTTGACTAAAAATGAGAAGTATGTCAAGAAAGCAAAAGAACACAAAGATGAAGACTACATATTGGTGAATGACTATGCATTGGAAACCCAATCAGATGATTATCAAAGAGGATACTTGAATGCACTCAACTCTCAATAGAAGCAATATTCTTGGACAAATAGGGATGTCCTAATCACTCCTATTTAGAAATGGACATTGTAGCAGAAGGATACCCAACACAAGAATCCTCAAGGTAATCAAAGTAAAGGTAAAGATCTGGAAACATCTAACCAAAACAAGGTAAATCAGCCATCTACAAGAAATCCAAACAAGGACCATGACAGTCAGAAGAAGGATCAGACATCAAAAGGTCTACTTGAGATGAGAGACATCATCCCAAGAAAGGTAGATAAGTCTGGCTCATTCAATCTAGAAACTAAAATTTGACAATTGAAAGTGTCAACCCCTCTTACTGAACTAGTCAACAATAGCCATTACAAGTCTGATATGGTTAAAATGATGAATGTTGATCCTTTGTCCGACATGCATAATGTTGAAGATGACGAGCCTAAATTAATTTTTAGGCCATCCATAGATTATCAGTCAGAAGATATTGAGGTTCCTCTATTTTATTTGAGTTTAAGAATCCACCAGCACATTCTTCATAACTCCATGCTTGACTTCAGAGCCCCCCATAATTTAATTCCCAAGGCCATCATGCAAAATTTGGCTCTAGATATAACTTTTGAATACCATGACTAATACTCTTTTGATTTCAGTAAGGTTTGTTGTATTGGTCTAATAAAAGATTTGGTAGTATCCTTGGACCAAATCACGACAAGGAATTTCTTAATGGATGTGGTGGTAGCTAATATACCAACATGGTTTGGTATGTTATTGTCAAGGTCCTGGGAGTGAAACTAAGAGGCATATTGCAGTTATACTTCTCCTACACCACCGTCCAGGTTTTCAGGCAATTGAGGAAATTTTAACGAGAAACCGAAATGAAATTCATGATAAATAACACGAAGAAGCTGAATAATAATCCTATAAATGATATACATACAGATTTCAAATCATTTATTTTATATAATGATAATGGATTGAATGATGTAGAAAGTTAGTTTGTGGAAATAAAAGATATATCGAAGATTATCGATTGTATAAAAAGAGTTTTAGATCAGGGAAAAGAAAATCTTCCAAGTTTGTCAGAATATCCATCAGACAAGGTAGAGAAAGGCTCAAAATAGCCATCAAAAAAGGTAATGGAAAATTCAGAAAAGCATGAAGAGAACGTTTAGAAAGTTGACCGAAAGAAGAAACTAGATTTACAACCCTTTTAGAGGAGGATGGTCTCATGGAATTTGATGGTACTCCTGGAAAACATGGGGCAGGAATTGGCATTTGGATCCGAAGTCGACATCATCAACAAGGTGAGGTCTCTCAGAATATTATATTATGCTCGTACAAGTTATCCTTTGATTTCACTAACAATGAGGCAGAGAACAAAGTGTTGATCACGTGTTTAAAGATCTTGAAAAGATTGGGTGCACAAAGAATTTATGTGTATGGTGGTTCAGAACTTGTGAGCAAGTTAAAGGTTAATATCAAGCTCAACATCCTCGAATGAAACAATATAAAAATGTTGTTTTAGATATTTTGAGAATGTTTCCTGAATACACACTTTCAATTGTACCAAGGAGTCAGAATCTTATGGAAGATTCATTGGCTACAGCTGTAAGCAATTTCAAAATCCCCATATTTTCAAACAGGAAATTTGATATTCATGTAAATCGTCGGCCCTCTGTTCCTGACAACTTCTGATATTGGCAAGTGTTTTGGGATGACAAGAAGGTAAATAACATTCTTCAGAGTGAAGGCGAGTTTGAGAATTGTTCCATGGATGAAGTTTACGACAAGGATGATCAGGTCATCGATGCAACTGAGGTTGATATACTATAGATGAATAACAACAATATTTCAAAAGGTCTTGTACCTTTGGAAGACTTGTTTGATCAAGATGATGTAGTGAGGAAGCCCACATTGGTTCCTATGGAGAAAGGTGTCGAAGACGTGAATATCAGAATAGCAGAAAAACAAAAAAATGATGAAGCTATCCAAATCATTATCTCAAGAAGTAAAAGGAAAATATATTCATTTATTGTTTAAATTTTTAGATGTTTTCGCCTGGGATTTTGAAGATTTAAAGGAGTATGACAAGAAAATAATTCAGCATACCATCCCAATTAAACTTGATCAAAATCCCTTTAGGTAAAAGCTAAGAAAGATCAACCCAAGGTCTCTACCATCCATAGAGAAAGAAATTAACAGACTTCTCAAGGTAGGCATCATTGTTCCTATCTAATTTTTGGATTGGATATCAAATCTAGTTCCGACGAGAAATAAGACCGGAGAAATAAGTCTTTGTGTTGACTTTATAAACTTAAACAAAGTATTTCTTAAAGATAATTATCCAGTTCCCAAAATGGACCATATGCTTCAAAGAATTTTTGGCGCTTCTGGGATGTCGCTACTGGATGGCTATTCTGGTTACAGTCATATTTTAGTGCACGAGGATCATGAGGACAAGACAACATTTATCACACCTTGGGGCATGTTCAAATATGCAAAAATTCCATTTGGTCTCAAAAATGTAGCGGCTACTTTTCAGCGTGCCATGGACATAGCCTTTGCCAATGAAAAGGATGTTTTCTTGGTTGTATATTTAGATGATGTGACAATATTTCCACATTCAGATGATGACCATTTGCATCATTTAAGAGTTATTTTCCAGAGATGCAGAAAGTTCGGGATCTCTCTCAACCCAAAGATAAGTTTATTTGTTATGGAGGAAGGTAAACTTTTCAGCCCCATCATCTCAAAGGAAGACATCTAGATTAACCCTTCACAGGTTGAATTCATTCAACAAATTGATTTCCCTCGCAGCAAGAAAGAAATCCAAGCATTCAATGGTAAGATGAATTTATTACATAGCTTTATTCATAATTTGGCTGAAGATATTAGGGAAATGAAAAATATGTTGAAAAAGGATAATGATGTAAAGTGGTTCAAAGAAGCCCAGAAATCCTTTCATGCGGTAAAACTTTCCTTGACCACTGCCCCTATTTTAATTAGTCCAGATTACTCCATTAATTTTGTAATATTATCTTTTTCTTCTAAGGTTATCATGGCAATAGTATTGATGCAGAAAAGGGATAAAACCGAGCTGCCAATAGAATTATTCAGTCACAATATTAGGGATCCAGTCCTTAAGTACAACATCATAGAGAAACAAGCTTTGGATTTGGTAAAAGAGGTGAAAGATTTTAGAGTTCACATTTTACATTCATATACTCTTGCTTGTGTGCCCAATGTAGTGGTAAAAGAATTTCTTGTGCAGAATGACATAGGAGATAGAAGAGGTAGCTAGATAGAACCATTATTAGAATATGATCTTCAGATCAAGCTTATGAAGTTGATTAAGGGTCAATTCTTAGAGAAACTCATGGCTGATTCAAATCCCTATGCTATAGATATGAACCTTGTAGAAACATTGTCTAATAATTAGAAGAAGTAGATGTCATTTAGGTATCTAATACCTTTTTATCATCTCCACAATTTTTTGATATTATTTTTGTTTTGCAACATCTAAATCCCCCTCCAAGCATGTCTAAGGCTAAGAGCATGTCATTGAAGCTGAAGGCTTCTAAATGTTACATTATGGACAATGCACTTTATTCGAAGGATCTTGGGGATGTGTTTCTCAACTATCTAACCAAAGGTTAGTCTAAATAGGTGATAAATGACTTCCACAAAGGATATTGTGGGTGCCACTTGTACTGGAAGACCACAACTAACAAAGTACTCAGAGTGGTTACGATTGGCCTACACTTTTTGCAGACATCTAGATGACAGTGATGAGTTGTCACGAGTGCCACGTTTTCCAAGGTAAAAGAAAACTTCTTCATTTTCCTCAACAAGCTATATCAGTTCATGCACCTTTTCAGTAGTGGGGCCTAGATTTCATAGGTGATATTAACCAATCATCATCCGCACAACACATGTGCATATTGATAGCTACCGACTGTTTTACTAAGTGGACCGAAGCAATTCCAACCAGGCAAGCAACATATTCACTTATCATTCAGTTTTTAGAAAGTAACATCTAGCCCCATTTTGGTTGTACTAATAAGATAGTCACAAACAACGAGACAACATTCAAGTCTAAAAATATGACTGAGTTTTTTGACAAATATAACATCAAGTTGGTACATTTTACAACATACCATCCCCAAGGAAAAGGTTTGACGGAGTCCTCCAATAAATACTTAATCAACATCATCAAGAAAATGTTGGAGGCCAACAAACATAATTGGCACAAAAAGTTTATCAATGAATTGTGGGCAGATGGGGTGAGAAGAAATCTCTTGGAATTTCTCCTTTTCAAATAGTGTATGCAGTAGATATTGTTTTTCCTTCATCATTAATAGTCCCATTCATGAAATTGTTACAAGAAGCAAGAAGTGAAGAGAATGATATACAACGTCGGATCAATGAAATGATTCACCTATAACATACATGAGATGAGGTATTTCTGGACACCTCTAAGCTACATGATAGGATAAGCAAAACCTATGACTGTAAAACAAAGCAAGATGATTTCAAAATTGTAGATGTGGTGCTCCATTGGGATGCCAGAAATGAGGATAAGGGTAAGCATGGTCAATTTGAAAATATGTGGAAAGGCCTTTATTAGATTTCAGCATTCCAAGGGAAAAATGCTTTCTTGTTAGATGAGATGAATGGAGAACCATGCTTAGTAGGACTAGTCAATGGTAGGCTCCTTAAGTATTATCTTTTCTTAAATATGCTTTTTACAAATTTCTTAATTTCATTGTACAAAATAGTTTAACTTTCTGCAAGTTTGAAGTAGAGAATCACTGGAGTTCGAAGCCCAAAGTTAAGGCCATGGAGCTCCACTGATTTTCTACAATTTTGAATGTTTAGTCGCTAGTTAAGTAAGTTAGTTTTGAGTCATTTTTCAGTCGATTTCAAGTCAATCTCAATTCAGTTAGTGTTATTTGAGTTGTTAGTATTTAGTCGTGCATTTCAGCTTAATTTTTTGATTGTAACACCTCCAAGGAGATGCCATCCCCAAATAAGGTTGATGTTAGAGTCAGTATTTGCATACTGCCATCAAAGATCAAAAATCCTCTTCTATATCTTATTAGGGTCCCATTATGAAATATTTTTCATTCCACCAAGGTCCTTAAGCAAAACTTTACTCACTGATGGTAGCTCAAAGTCAGAAACCTCACTCTCCCTTAAAAAATAAATACTTGGTGGCCCACCTTCATGTCTTACTAAGAATACATCAATCCCAAAATCTCATTTCATCATGTATTATGTCAGTCAAGTCTGCATGGAGTCTGGTCATTTAAGGTCCCATTAAGTCACTAGATTTCATTCTCCAAGGTCCAATAATACTCTGTTTCACTGCATATAGCCAATAAAAAAGAATGACAGTGAGAAAAATAGTATCCATTTTCCATTTAAAAAGGATTTGCAAACATGCAACTATGCTTTCCCAAGCTCTAATTTTCATTCAAGTATAAGTCCTATTTCGGATTGTAATTTTATCCTGAATAACATAAATGTGATATTTTTTTAATTTATGTAATTTTATGTTCATTATATGGAATAAGTTACTATTCCTAAGCTGATAAATCAAACTCTATGTTCCAACTTCATCCAAGCAAATTCAAAAGTAAAGAGTGTCAAACTCCAACATCATTAATCTACAAAGAAGAAAATCAGAGTGTAAAGGGAATGCAAAGATTTCAAAAAGGTAAATTGAAACATTAGAAAGTGGATTTTAAAGTTGAAAATTAAAATTCATTCAAGTATAAAGGCCTTCTTAACATCAAACTCAGCTTCATTTTCCTCCGACCATCAATTCTGGATTTCGTTTAGGCTCTACGCACAACCCTTAGGCATTGTGCATTCTTTTCAGGCACTATGCACTTGCTACTAGTGCTACGCACTTGCCAGAGAATGGTGCACTTCCTTGTGGTGTTGCGTGTTTGTCTAGGGAAGCCAAAATCGCCTCCAAAGCTCCACCAAACTTGTATCCAACCTCCCACAAGTAAGTAACAACTAAAGATAGTATGCTTCTTCCTCCTAACATCACTATTTATGGTGTATTGAAATTTTATTGAAGATTTGGTGTTTTCTTACATCTACACCCTAGATCTCTCTCAAAACCACCCTTGAACTCTCAATTCCCAAAATACACTCCCCTACACTTTCATACACTCCCCTACATTTTCATTCCCTTTTCGTAAACCCTTTATCTCAATACTCTATAACCTTTATCCCATAACCATAAGCCATAGGTTCTACAAATACTTAGGGTCCCAAAACCCCTAACATTGTAAAACATTTCCCCCTCTCAAAAATCTATCCTATTAATACTCCTTGTCCTCCTCCATTACATACATCCCCACCCATCTCCTTCAATTTCCATTCCCCATTACCTACTCGTAAAAAACCACATTCCAACAACCTAATACCTCGTAGGGTTTGATATTAAAACACCATCGAAGAAGAATAAAAACTATATAGTGAAGGAGAAGAAACATAGGTGAAGAAACCACACAAAGGGGGTAGAATACTTATATTCGAGCCAACAAATCTAAAGGAACTCTTGGGATCTCTTATGGCTGTGACATCCTTCAAATATCTGGGTTGTTATGATTTTTGTGAGAAAATCCAAGCAGTGCAGCACCATGCTATGTTGACTAGACTCTTCATATCTATACTCCAGGACAACCAAGTTACCCTAGCTGGTGTCACCTTTACTTTATCTATTGCCATTATATCAACTGCCACTGGGATCCCACATGTTCAGGAGAAACAGTTTAAACAAGGTGAGTTGGAGAAACATTACTATGGGCCTTTCATAAAACCAGGGTACCAAAATGAGTGAAATGGATATTTTCCTTTTTCTCGCCTCTTGGACAGATATGCCCCAGTGATGAAGATTATGCTGGAAATAATACTGAGAGGGGGGGGGGGGGGGTTGAATCAATATTATCATATCAATAATTTAATTTCCCAAACGTATTTGTATATGCTACCTCAGCTAAGTGAACTGTTGGCTACTCGAATTGTTTATTGATTAAACAGTCGAGTACCACATTAAATTGTTAACCCAGGAAAGTCCTTTTGTTTCAAAGGTGACCTCGTACTATATGCACTTAATTCTAAAAGCATTAAAAGTTGTAGTACAAGCAGATCTACTTCCTATCAAGCTCTTACTCCGTGTTACAACAGTCATAAACTATTGCATAAATGAAATGAAATCAATTAAGGATAGCAAATCTGCAGAAAAAATGATGGTCGTTTGTAACAGAGGACCAGGACCCTCTCCTCAGAATAAGGATGTTCAACACCTGCTTCTATGACCAGTCGCCAATACACACTGAAAATCCTAATCACCGGTGACACACTTCTCACAGCGCCAATCGATCAAGGGAACAACATATTAGCAAAAAGGAAATATTAGAAGCAAGGCTAAAAATGTACAGAAATCACACACACACTTAACAGGAAAGGAATGGGTGAATCTTGTGAAGAAGGTGGGCCCTGTCCCTCTCAAAAGATTCCCCTGAACACAGATAATAAGTTAAAATGCTCAGAATAAGTCTTTATTCATCTGCCAAAAAGTTCAATTACAACAGAGGTTCCGACTCTCTACACTACAATACTCCTGTTGTAACTTGCTGGCTTTCAACTGTAGATGCCTCCTATTTATAGAGGAGACATCTATTACAATAGATTGTCATTATTCATTCAGTTTGATTCTTCTGTAAAAAAAATAGGAAATTAATTCCTGTTATAACATACTGTTACAACAATATATATCTTTGTCGTCCTTTGTTTAATTGGATCCTTCCACTGTTGCAAAACTGGTAGTCTTCATCTATCTCCTCGGGGTCCTTGTGCTATCCTTGGCTATTTCGCTATTGTTGTTGATTTGGTAAATCTCAACTGTTCCTTAAATCTCTTCATGTTGTTCCTGGTGTTCTTGCATCTGTGACTAAATTTGGTTGATCGTGCTATATCATCATTGGCCAAGTATAGTTCTACCAGCTTTAGATGGTTATTGTTTCATGCTTTGCAAATTAAGACTTTTCCTGCTTTAGTTAGTTGTTGTTTCTGGTGTTGCAGCAACTGTGAATTACGATTCTGTGGACTTTGAACAGTTCCAATCAATTGTCAGCGACTTAGCCAATTTCCAAAGATTAATTGTAAAGATAACATGATTATGTGTTGAATAATTAAACATATAGCAAATGAGGAGAGTTAATTCATACCTTGGAATGGTGAGGTCAAAAATAATATCAAGGGTTTCTATTTATGGGCTAAAAAGGGTAATATCATAACAAAATATGAGGTCAAAAGTAGACAATATGGAGTCCTAACATCCCCCCCAACTCAAAGAGTTGCATGTAGCTAAAGAAGGTTTTATCAGACTTGCTTTTGAATCCCTGGACACTCTGTAATTTCTGCCATACTGCTACCTCCTCCTTTTTGGTCAGTTTGTAATGAGCCTTATATTGCTGACTAGGTAACCATAAGAGAGGGAAATGAAAATGCTAGCCAATCCACCTCTCAGCACAGTTTTCCATACATTTGACATAATAAGGTATGCGTGAAATTGCTACCTGAAGATTGATGGGATTTTAAGGATGATATTCTATCTCTCTTTGGGACAATGTTCCCAAAATAACTTCTTTGCTTTGACGGCCAGTGCCCCTTTTCTTTTTACATAATGCGGACAATCCTGCAAGACTGCTCCCTGTAGCTTCCTCATATGATCAGCCAATTCTGGATTACTTATATAATTCCAATGCTGTGCAATGAAGGTAGTTGCATTCTGTGGTTCATTTCGAATCCAAAGGAGGCAATTGTGCTCATTATGCTCTGCTGACTATAGGCATTTTTCCAAGTTAATTGATTAGCTAGAAAAGAGATGAAGGCTCTTATTTGGATATCACCAACAATAGGGAGTATATTCATCGCTCTATCTTCAGGCATGGCCTCATTGTGAAGATAGAGTTCACAGAGCAAGTTTTGATCATTATGTGGTGCTTCTTTGAATGTTTCAATAAAACAATCAGGTGTATCAACTTGGTATGGTCTTCCATCTCTAATTGCTTTTATTTGCAAGAACACCATCCGTTCTCTCAAGAATACTGCATAGTTGAAAGAGGGTTTTCTGGTAGCCAGTACCCTCTGAACCAGATCGAAGGCATGGGATAGCCTAGCTTTTACCCCCTTATTTTCTTTATGTTGAGCTCTAGATTGTTCCAATGCATCCCAATTTCTGTATGCATAGCTGAACCAGGTTGACTTTTGCTATTGGAATGCCTTCCCTTCTGAAATCTCGTTTTCTGTTCTCCATGTGTCCTTTAGTTGTTGAAAACTAGAGGTCTCCGTATGAGCATCACTAACACAGGGGGTTCAGTCTATGCATAAGCATCACTGACACAGGGGGGTTCAGTCTATGCATAAGCATCACTGACACGGGGGAGTTTAGTCTGTGCATAAGCGTCAGAAAAGGATCTCTGTTCTGTAGTAGTTTGGGTGGCCCGCGGTGGTTCTATGTCTTCCTCCACAAATCTTGAAGAACCTATTGGTTCTTGTGTGACAGCAGGCTGCTCTGTTTCTTCTTTTACAATTCTTAGAAAACCTTATGGTTCTTGTGTGACAGCGGGTTGTTCTTTCTCTGCTCCTACAACCCTTGCTGGTTCTTGTGTGATAGCAGGTTGTTGTGTTTCTCCTGCAACTCCTGTTGGTTCTTGTGTAGCAGTAGGTTGTTACATTTCTTCTGCTACCATTCCTGCTGGTTCTTGTGTGACAGCAGGTTGTTCTGTTTTAACAATAGTAGCAGGTTGTTCTATTTTGACTATGGCAACAGGTTGCTCTGTTTTTATTCCAGTAGCAGAGGGTTGTGGATTAACTTCGGTCATTGGAACCTGGACTACCTTATATCTTGCTTGAGTGTACAGTTCACCACACTCAATGCACCTATACTCATTTTATTGACTCTTTTCTATTATAGACGCTACCCGTGCTAAGAAGTGGAGATTATATTCATTCTAATAGGCTTCCTTAACCATTATTATCTCCTGCTGATAATCCTTAATTTGATATTTTAAAAACTCAATTTCTTCCTGCAGGGAGGCTATGGTAGGCGGGGCTTGTGTATCTATAGGTTCTAACGAAGGAAGGGATTTTTGTTCCGCATCCATTTGGTCATTTGCATCCCCAAGAGGTGGTTCTTGTGTGTCACCTGTTGGGTCAGTGGCTGGTTCTTGTGTAACAGCCACTTGCCCAATATCACCTTGGGTGTCTACTTTAGATTTTTTGGCAGCTGGTTCTTGTGTAGCAACTGCCTCAGAAAATGATGTCACAAAACTGTCAATGCTCTGCATCTCAGCACCAGAGGGTGAGGAAAGGGACTGCTCCGGAATGATTGGAATGCAGGGTGTTAGGGTGATGGGTGGAGAGCTAGGGATCATAGGGCTGGTGGGTTTAACTCCTGCAATCTACCATTTTCGCTGCCTCTTTAAGGAGGCAAGAAAATCAGTATTTTTTCTTTTTCGGTCACTTTCCTTCAGACTAGGGGGACTATCGGGAATAACAGCTGCTTTGATCGAAGCCCTGGTTCTTCTCCTTTTTGGTGGAGTTTCAGTTTTCTGCTACTTTTTACTTTTAAGATAAATTATGGCAGTGTTATCATCAAAGTCATCAGTGGAAATATGAAGCATGGGGGTAGATGGTTGAGCTTCATTGGAAGATGGGGTCCTCTACAGGGGCATTTCTGCTACTAATTGCTGGGGAATTTCCTGAGGTATTTGCTCTGGTTGTTGGGGAACTTCTTGGGGTATTTGCTCTGGTTGTTGGGGAACTTCCTCTTCCTACTGAGGATCTCCTTCTATTTGCTGGGGTATTTTCTCTGGTTGTTGGGGAACTTCCTCTTCTTGCTGAGGATCTTCTTCTATTTGCAGGGGAATTTCATGAGGTATTTGCTCTGGTTGTTGGGGAACTTCCTAGGGTATTTGCTCTGGTTGTTGGGGAACTTCCTCTTCTTGCTAAGGATCTTCTTCTATTTGCTGGGGAGGATTAATGACGGGGGGTGGATGATTTAGAGCAAAGGCTCTATTTATTAAGAGTTGGGCTAACTGGTGGTGTTTCAGGGAAAGGACCGGATGCTTCGCTTTTTCAGTATAATGTGACATATTTTTCAGACAACCCAATAGATAATAAGGCATATTTATCACTTGACGATGCCTCAAATGATTTAACAAAACGAAGTCATGTTGGTAAATTACCTGGTAATGACCTTCGCAGGTTAAATACTACTTGACAAACTCCGCGACCTTTGGCCATGGTGGAGGCAGTGACTGAAGTGCGACCCCTCTGCCTTTGGCTTCTACGTGCTCGCCTGGTAGGAAGAAGCCTTGTTGCGCATTCAAAATCACATATTTCCTGCTAAACCAACGTGTACCGTTGGTCGATAACCCGGAGACTTGGGCTACGTCTTCCTCTGTTACCGGAATATGTACTCCCTGGACTGTAGAAAATCCTTCTCTTAGGTTGCATGCGAACTCCAACACCTGCTGTGTGTTGAAATCCGGGAGTCTTCTAAAGTAGTATACCCCCCTGCTTGCAGGAAAATTTGGTAAACCTCGGGGTAGAGTTCCAGTAGTGCCGTTGTGCCAGGTTCATATGTGATCAGATTTCCCCCCATAGCTGCTGATCCGCTGAAAATACACAACGCAAAGCCTAGTTACCGAGTTTGAAACAGAGCAAACCATTACAAATGAGGATATGCCACGGCGAGGTGAGTTTTAGATATTACCGCGAGGAGTAAGGGTGGCGGCGATTGACGTGTTATGGAATAATTGTGATATTTTGGTAATCCCCCCCAAATCTACGGTTGAATGATTTGATGGACAGTATAATGATTTCGGTAGTCGTATCACATCTCCGCATTAACTATAATTTAATATTCACACTTAAACACGCATACCTTTACTTTTACCTTTAGTCGCACGCAAAAAGTCTTATCTTGTCTTTTGCTGGCATAATCATAATTTGAACGAGTTTTTAATCATGAAAATACAAGCGATCTGATAGGAAGTAGTAGTGATGACGTGTAATTATCAGAGTGCTTGGTTGGTCCCTTTAATGAAGCACAGTATGTTCCATCAGGATGATAATTCATTAAGTGCTGGAATTGGTATTGCAGTATTGAAAAATGATGTTTGCCGGAACATAAGCTCGTGCTACAGCCACAGGAAGTGGTGTTGCGGCAATGGAGAAACGATGTCGTATTGATGGAAAGTGGTGTTGCAGCAACAGGGAAATGGTGTCATATTGACGGAAAGTGGTGTTGTAGCAACGGGGAAATGGTGTCATATTGATGGAAAGTGGTGTTGCAGCAACGGGGAAATGGTGTCATATTGACGGAAAGTGGTGTTGCAGCAACGGGGAAATGGTGTCATATTGATGGAAAGTCGTGTTGCAGCAGCGGGGAAATGATATTGCATTAACGGGAAATGGTGTTGCAGCAACGGGAAATGGTGTTACAACAATAAGGAATGGTGTTGCAGCAACAGGAAAATGGTGTTGCAGCAATAGGAAATGATGTAAAACTTGATTTATGGTTCGAAGAACATTCCCAAGCTGCAAAGTGATTCTTTTAGAATTTTTATTTTCAACCATCATTTGAAAGTAAGATCTGCAAAACAACTAATTGTAACATGAAAACCCTTGGCAGGGATTATTAGTTAAGAAATCTAATCTAAAAATAAATAAATGAATAGAAATTTAAGTGCCTTGAGGGGCAGCAGGTTCCCCCAAAAAAACATAATGTAATTCTGCCATGTAGGTAGCTTTGAAATCCTCTTTAGAAACAGGCCGTTGATACGGAAGGAGTCTGTACCAATTCACTAATAAAGGTGTTCTATTATCATCAATCGTTTAGAGTCTGACTGTTTTGTTTGGAAAAACAACATCTATTTCATAAGGTCCTAGCCACCTTGTTCTTAATTTACCTTGGAAATTCTCGAAACGAGAGTCATACAGTAAAGCCCAGTTGCCTTTCTGGAACTGCTTCTGCTTAATAGTTTTGTCATGCCATCTGGTTCTTTGTTGCTGAATCATGGTTGTTTGGTGGATGGCATCCAATCTTTTCTCGTCTAGCTCCTGAAGCTGCTGCAACCTAGCTGTCTGTGCATCAGTAAAATCAAGGTTAACAGCTAAAGCAGTCCTTAAAGTTTTGATTTCAAACTCCAAAGGGAAAACAACATTTTTAACAAAAACTAACTCATATGGTGAAAAGCCCGTGGTATTCCTCCAAGTGGTTCTATAAGCCAATAGTGCTTCAGGCAACTTTTGAAACCAGTCCCTCCTGTTTTCCTTTATTGTTTTTGTCAGAATAGCTTCTATGACTTTGTTGGTGCTTTCCAACTGCCCATTTGACTGGGGGTGATAAGGTGTGGTCATTTTATGCTTAATATGGTATTTTTGCAACGTGTCTTTGAAACCATGAGAGTTAAAAAGAGGTCCTCCATCAGTGACTAGCTCCCTGGGCAGTCCAAACCTAACAAAGATTTCTTCAAATAAAAATGTTAATATTGATTCTTCATTAGCTTTGATGAGTGCCTTAGCCTCTACCCACTTAGCCATGTAATCCGTGCATACTAGTATGTACACTCTTTGATTGGATGGAGGATTAATGGGACCTATAAAATCTAGTGCCCATATTTCAAATGGTTCAAGAATTACCTAGGGATTGAGTGGCATTTCATCCTTGTGATTAGGCTGGCCCATTCTTTGACAGCTATCAGAGGCCCTGACATATTTCTTTGCATCTTTGAATATTGAGGGCCAGTAATATCCCATCCTAAGAACCTTGTGTGTTGTTCTTTTGTCTGCAAAATGTCCTCCATAAGGGCCATCGTGGCAAGCTTTCAGTACATCATAAATTTGATCTTCACCAATGCATCTCCGGATCTCCTGATCGAGTCCTGTGTGAAACAGACAGCCGCTTATCCAGCTGTACCTAGTGCTCTGCTGAATAATTTTCCTTTTTTCTCTATGTGATAGGTGTGATGGTAATTTTCCTGCAACTAAGTAATTAGCAATGTCTGCATACCAAGGTGAGTGAGTAGATACTGCAAATAAATACTCATCGGGAAAAGAATCATCTACTGGAATATTTTCATTAGTTTTTAACTAAGAAAGGAAATCAGCAACTACATTTTCTTTTCCTGGTCGATCTGCAATTGTGATTTCAAATTCTTGTAATAGCAGTAACCATCTAGTGACTCGAGCATTTGTAACTGATTTGTTCATTAAGTATTTAATGGCCGAGTGGTCAGTATGCACAAAAGTAGTATAACCAGTAACGTAATGCCGAAATTTATTGATAGCATAAATAACTGCTAGGAATTCTTTCTCAGTAACTGTATAATTAAGTTCTATGGGATTCATGTTCTTACTAATAAAATAAATGGCATAGGGAAGACTGTTTTCTTCCTGTCCCAGGACAACTCCAATGGTAGTGTCTAAGGCATCAGAGGATATGTGAAAGGGGAGTGCCCATTCAGGTCCTCTCAAAATGGGAGTTGTAGGCAACTGATGTTTAAGCTCATCAAATGCTTTTTCACGATCATCAGTCCACTTAAATTCAGCATTTTTCGTTAGTAACACAAACAGAGGAGAAGATATCTTAGAAAAGTTCTTGATAAATCTTCTATAACACCCGGCATGTCCTAAGAAACTTCTCACACCAATTTGGGTTTTTGGGATAGGGAGGGTCAAAATTACCTGTACATTAGCGGGATCAACTTGAATTCCTAAAAATGAAATGAAGTGACCTAATACAATGCCTTCATTCATCATCATATGGCATTTTTCAGTACTTAAGGCAAGATGTGCTTCTATACATCGCTTAAGTACTTTTTCAAGGTTTTGTAGGGCATCTTCAAATGTTGTGCCATAAGGAGTAAAGTCGTCCATGAATATTTCTAAGGAATCATTTATCATATCAGAAAAGATCCCTATCACTGGTCTTTGAAATGTTGCTAGGGCATTACATAGCCCAAATGGAAGAACCATATAAGCAAAGGTCCCCCAAGGGCTAGTAAAAGTGGTTTTGTCTTGATCTTGGGGTGAAATCTTTATCTGATTATATCCGCTAAATCCATCCAAAAAGGAAAAGAATTTCTTACCAGCCAAGTTATCTAATACCTTATCAATGAATGGTAAAGGGAAATGGTCTTTCTGGGTGGCCTTCTTTAGGGCTGTATAGTCCACACATACTCGCCATTTCCCATTTTTCTTGGGTACAATTACTAGTCGAGAAATCCATTTACTATCAGATATGTGGTATATAAATCCTGCGTTCAACAATTTTTGAAGTTCTTCTTTTATTATTTCCCTTAAATTGGGGTTCATTTATCGTTGGGGTTGACAAACTGGGTGGGATCCTTCTTTAATATAAATGTGGTGAGTGCATAGTTCAGGAGAAATCCCCTTCGTGTCTGTATAATCCCATGCGAATGCCTCTTTATTTTCTCTGAGTAGCTTCATTAACTATTGTTTTTGATCATATGTTAGATTAGGATTTATATTTAACGTTTTACCTGGCTCGATTTCTATTGTTATACTTTTGGAGGGGCTGCCAGCTAATGTCTAAGGTAGATTTTCAGTTTCAAGGTTGTGATGGGATTCAGATTCCAAGATTGCAGTGAAGTGATTGTGTATTTCTAGACTGACCGAAGAAGGTTCAAAAATAAATTTGCTGATTAATTCATCTTCGGTTGAGTCTTTGAAAGTTAAATCTTGTCCGTCAGTTAAAATAGGTTTGGTTTCCTCATCCTCATAATCTAACCATACTGAATTGTCGTTATTAATCATGGGTGTGGCATGAGGATAAAGAATCAGCTGTTTGGTTTCCTGCCCATTAGATATTGACATTGATCTAGACCTACAGCTGATGAAAGCATCTGTTGTAGCCAGCCAAGGTCTTCCTAGAATCAGTGGGTGACCCCCCAACTTTGTTTTAGTTTGTAACGCCACAAAGTCGGCTGGGTAATTCCAAGATTCTATGGAAATTACCAGGTCTTCAATGATTCCTTTGGGTTTAATTGTAGAGCGGTCAGCCAGCTCTAGGATGGTTGGAATTTCCCTAATTAAATGTTTCAACTGCAGTAATTGTGCTGTTTCGAGTGTCATAATGTTTATTGCAGCACCTAGATCTACTAGAACTTTAGAGACAAAGGTTTTACCGACCTGAACTATTACTGTAGGGTGACTAGGGTCACCATATTTCACAGGGGGGTCTTTTTCTGTCATCAAAGTAGTCAGTTCTCCCATCACATGAACTGTGAGGGGTTCCTTGGCTTTTCTTCCAGGCTTTTTAATACAGATATCTGTAACAGTTCTAGCATAAATAGGAACATCTCTTAGTGCTTGCAATAATGGAATTTTGACATATAGATTCTGCAGTTCTCCTAAAAGGTTAAAAGCAGGTGGCTCAAATGTTTTAGTAAGAGCTAGTCTTTCAGGAAAGGGTGGCTCTGCTGTTTGGGCAATCTTGTTAGAAGATGATTCAACTATTTCAGCATTGTTGTTAGATGACTTTTGCTTTCTAGTTTCTTCTTTTTCAGAGTCAGTGATGTCATCAATGATGGGTTCAACTATCCTCCCAGAGCATAAATGGATGTCATTACATTGCATAGGGGAGACAGGTTGACTTTGAATATCAATTACCTGCAGGGCTTTATTATTGTTTGGGTTGGGGTTAGGTTGCACAGGCAGTTGGGGTCAGATTGACTGGTTATTTTGCGGATCATTAGAAGGTAAGGAAAGAGATTTCTAGTGTTGAGGAAATGGAATCCATTGGGCTGTCCAGTTTGGATTCCATTGATTGAAATAAGGTTGCTAAAGAGTCCAAGGATTCCACATAGTAGGGTTGGTAAAAGGAGGATTTGGTTGCTGCATAGGTGGAAATTGCATTGGATTAAAGGGTGGGTATTGCATTTGATTCATCGGTGGGTAATTTGTTTGAAAAGGAGAATGATTATTCCAATCACTAAATGATGTGTTAGAACTCATACCTTGACTTTGTGGCCATTGCCTCCTCTGTGTCATCAGGTACACTGCTTCAACTTCTTCTTCAGTCGATTGCAGTGCTGCCTTTATTCCTGGCAAAGAAGGGCATTCTTGAGTCTCATGATCCTTTTCACAAATGGTACAAATTGGTACCTTATCCAATGGGCATTCCCTTAGTGGGTGCTTTCCTCTACATTTGGAGGAAAAAATAGCCAGGGCAGCTTCTGCTTCTGCCTGTTTCTTTTTAACCTACAGAGCATCAATTTGTGAAGCAAAAGAGCTTAACATTTCAGTTTTAAATTCTTCAAGTAGATTACCTATTTCGGCTCGTGTTGCTACTCCACTTGCTGATTTCTGGACTCTTGAGTATGTACTATCCCCACTTTTAGATCTGCTTGCAGCTCCTCTAGAACACCTCATATAGAGGTTGATAATCTCATCAAATGGTTCTTTGGAAATATCCCATTTTCCAAGCATGTTTAGCATATCCAGGCAGTCATCTCGTACTCCTCTTAGCAGTATTGTCTTCAGAATATCCTTACTCATAGTTGGATGATCTGATCGTTGCAGATTATACTGCAGTCTCTCTACAAAGTCCTCCAGATTCTTGTCCTCTTTCTAAACCATTTTAAACAATTCTTCCTTTCTTTCTCTTGTTCAACAGTAATCCTGATATTTAGTCAGAAAACTTTCTTTCATCTGATCCCATGTAGTGATTACCTGAGCCCCTAGGATCATAAACCATCTTAACGCATTCCCTTTCAGTGTTGCAGGAAACAGTTTTAACTTCTGAGCAGGAGTTACATAGTCATAACTCCTACACAGTATATCAAATTCAAAGAGGAACTCATCGGGGTCTTCAGAGGATAACCCATGAAAATTAGGCAATGTTGCAGGTGGAATATTCTTCATAGGGATTGATCCCCTTGGGAGATCCCCAATAGGAAATTCTAGGGTGGAGAGTGAGTTTTCCCCACTTCCTTCTTCTCTGTTATCCTCCATTGTTCTTTTCCTCGAACTGTTGGCTCTGTCTTTGGTATCTTCTATTTCTTCAGGTTCTTCTACTGGTTCCTCAATGTGCTCTGGTGTTTCCAGCTTCCTTTCAGGTCCTAGTACTTCCTCCGTCTGATGATCTGTTTGGGAGGAATACTAGATCTGAGGTCTTCGGGAACTCGCTCTCTAGGATGTCTTGGCCTTTGAAATGATCTCGTCAATGAAAGTTTTTCTTCCTCCTCCTGTGCCCTTACCGCCTGTGAAGTTAGCCTTCTTGCGTCCTCTCATGCACCCATTATTCTAAAGGAAAATCATTAATGCCTTTAAAAAAAATTTAGTTGCCTTCCTCGACAATGGCGCCAAAATGTTGGCTACTCAAATTGTTTATTGATTAAACAGTCGAGTACCACATTAAATTGTCAACCCGGGAAAGTCCTTTTGTTTCAAAGGTGACCTCGTACTATATGCACTTAATTCGAAAAGCATTAAAAGTTGTAGTACAAGCAGATCTACTTCTTATAAAACTCTTACTCTGTGTTATAGCAGTCATAAACTATTGCAAAAATGAAATGAAATCGATTAAGGATAATAAACCTAAAAAAAAAATGATGGCCATTTGTAATAGAGGACCAGGACCCTGTCCTCGGAATAAGGATGTTCAGCCCCTGCCTCTGTGACCAGTCGCCAATACACACTAAAAATCCTAATCACCAGTGACACACTTCTCACAGCGCTAATCGATCGAGGGAACAACGTATCAACAAAAAGGAAATATCAGAAGCAAGGCTAAAAATGTACAGAAATTACACACACACTTAAGAGGAAAGGAATGGGTGAATCTTGTGAAGAAGGTGGGCCCTGTCCCTCTCATAAGATTCCCCTGAACACAGATACTAAGTTAAAATGCTCAGAATAGTGCTTTATTCATCTGCCAAAAAGTTCAATTACAATAGAGGTTCCAACTCTCTGCACTACAATACTCATGTTATAACTTGCTAGCTTTCAACTGTGGATGCCTCCCCTTTATAGAGGAGACATCTATTACAATAGATTGTCATTATTCATTCATTTTGATTCTTCAGTACAAAAATAGGAAATTAATTCCTATTACAGCATACTGTTACAACAATATATATATTTGTCCTCCTTTGTTTAATTGGATCCTTCCGCTGTTGCAAAACTGGTAGTCTTCGTCTATCTGCTCGGGGTCCTTGTGCTATCCTTGGCTATTTCGCTATTGTTGTTGATTTGGTAAATCTCAACTGTTCCTTAAAGCTCTTCATGCTGTTCCTGGTGTTCCCGCATCTGTGACTAAATTTGGCTGATCGTGCTATATCATCATCGAACAAGTATAGTTCTGCCAGCTTCAGACGGTTACTGTTTCATCCTTTGCAAATTAAGACTTTTCCTGCTTTAGTCAGTTGCTGTTTCTGGTGTTGCAGCAACTACACAGTTGTTGTTTCTGGTGTTGCAGCAACTGTGAATTACGATACCATGGACTTTGAACAGTTCCAATCAATTGTCAGCGAATTAGCCAATTTCCAAATATTAATTGTAAAGATAACATGAATATGTGTTGAATAATTAAACATATAGCAAATGAGGAGAGTTACTTCATACCTTGGAATGGTGAGGTCAAAAATAATATCAAGGGTTTCTATTTATGGGCTAAAAAGGGTAATATCATAGCAAAATATGACGTCAAAAGTAGACAATATGGAGTCCTAACATGAACTATTGTGTATAAGTGACTGTACTTAAAGCAACCAGCATATATGAAGAGAACTTTTGATTTAGCTAATTTATCATGCATTGAACTTTAACTAGTATATCAAAGATTTATTAGATAGTGCAATAAAATCAGAATAAAGCATCACACATAAGAAACACATATGAACACCAATATATAATGTGGAAACCCAATGTGGGTGAAAACCACCTGCTACTGTTGTATCTATCTTCTTTTAATCATAAGAAAATCTATTTACAATCTTATACTGGTGCAAACTTACACCAGTACGCAGGCTTCTACCTGCAGAAGGTTACAATCTTCTCTCTTTTCTCCAGCTTCTACTAGAAGGGAGCTACAAAACCCTAACTCTTGTACTAGCCGATATGTTTATTAGTATGTAGGCGATGACCTACAGAAGGCTATGACCTTCTTTCTTCCTCCAAGGACCACATTTCATAAAATTTTCAGACTGGATCTATAAACTAAATCATAAATGTAATTCAATCATCAAATACATCTTCATCAACCAATCACTGAGACTCAATCATCACTTTCTCAATCAACCACAATTGAATCAATCAATCACTTTTACACCCCAACCATAATCAATCTGACCATTCAGAATACTGTCACCAGAATACAGTAACTAGAACCCAGAACTCTACAACAACAAATAGAAACAACTGAAACATACCTTATAAGGTATACGCTAATTCCATGTGTCGAACTAGCGTGTATACACACATTTATCAAAGCCAACCAGTGTATACATCTGCAAATATTAATTCATAATTCTGCAGCTATTCTAGACTTCAGTTATACCTAGATCATGATATTTACGGAATAACACATGCATCGGTATTAAGATGTAGGCTATACATGATCAAACCACATAATGATAATTCATGTCAAGACTTAAGATCTCGATCCATCATTAGATCTTATCCTTCATCAAACACTAAGGTTCATCCTTGGTTTAGATCAAGCACAACACCATAAGCCAATAACCTACATAGTAGATCTCGCACTTCATCAGATATTTGATACTTGCACACCTGGCCTAATGATTTTCTCCTTCTTTTATAGTTTTAGGCCTTTCTCAATACCATGGACCAAAGCTCCTTAGGACCAATACCTTGGACCAAATACCTAGGGTCAATACCTGAGACCAGATACCTTGGACCAATACCATGGATCAAAATACCATGGACCAAACACCTCGAACCAAAAACTTAATTTTCCAAGGTATACACACTTTTCCTTCTGTGAAAGTGTGTGTATATGTATACGATACTTATGGTCAGTGAACCTATGTGTAAACATAACTTGGTGAAGGTTAACCTGCATATACCTCTCTTTCTTCATTCTGTGTAGTTTGATATGTAATTCTTTCATGTTAACCTGTTGTACTATGATCTCTCATCTATGTGAGTTTCCATCAAGGACAACATCTGTATCATAATGCCAACAATCTCCCCCTTTGGACTTGATGTCAACAACAACGCTAAGTCGCTCTCCCCCTTTGACATCAAGGGCAAAGGGTCATGCTCCCCCTTTGACATACAGTATGTTGGTCATGCTCCCCGTGAGTACGTGCTGAATTCTCTGATATGTTGAAGTGTACTAATTGCACTCCCCTGATTGAGTCCATGCTCCTCCTGAGCATAAGCAACGTTTTCAAAAATATTTTCTAAAATAATAACATGACTCTATACATACATCGCCAATGACCTTCCTATCACCAATGACTCATACATACATCCATCTCCCAACCAAGTGGGGATATACCAAATATTACTCATCCACCCAACCAACTAGGGATATACCAATTGTTTATACATGACAAAAACAAGAAACATTACATCATCCATCCCATGTAAAGTGGGGATATAAATTACATCATTTGTCCAAGAGGACCCATTTCAAATGTGTGAAAAGGAATATCACATCCTATACTCTTACATGACTCAAGCAACCAATGGTATAAATATCTGAAGCCATAAGCTGGACTCAGCAACCATAATTCCAACAATGTTGAATACATGTGAAGGCTAATGCTCCCCCTGAACTGGTGCTACTTGCACAATGTTAACAGGTCAAAGATCAAGCCATCTTTATTAGTTAGATAAAATCAATGAATAGAGCATGTCATTAATATCAATTAGAGCACCCATGTTTGAGCCTGCCGCACTCTTTTTCTTGCCTGAAAAACATATACACTCTTTGACCCACAAAACACATGTGTATGCGACTCCACTTTAGGAAACACGTGTATAATCACCTTTCTCTGAAAAGTTTGATTTAACAGTGGAATGATGCAGCAAATAATGCCAGTGTTTGTACAAGATATTCAAATGTCTCTTTGGGTAGTGGTTTAGTGAATATATCAACAACCTATTCTTTGGAGGGAATATATTCCAATTTGAACTTTTGTTCAAGCACGTTTTCAGGTAGAAAATGGTATTTATGTGCTTGGTCTTGGAGTGCATGACTAGATTCTTTGAAATAATGATGGCACTTGTATTATCACATAGAATGGAGATGGGTGGATTGCATGTGATCTAAATGTCTTGCAATGTTTGCATCATCCAAAGTATTTGTGTGCAACAAAATGCAATAGCCACATATTCTGCTTCAGTTGTAGATAACGCAATGGAACTTTGTTTCTTGTTGAACCAAGACACTAACTTGGAACCCATATAGAATGCACCCCCACTAGTTCTTTTTCTATCAACAACACTTCCTACCCAATCTGCATCTGTATATGCATGGAGATTAAGATCTATATCTCTAGGATACCATAAACCAAAGTTCTGTGTTCCTTCAAGATATTTGAAAATCATTTTAACTGCCTGAAGGTGTGATTCCTTTGGATTTGCTTGGAATCTTCTAGCTATTCCTACTGCATGCATGATGTCAGGTTAGGTACCTATTAAATAAAAGAGACTGCCAATCATGGATCTATAAGTTGGTTGATGTACTGCTACTAATTCATCATTTGAGCTCAGACTACATCCTGTTACAATTTGGGTACATACATGTTTAGAATATTCCATGCCATACATTTCAAGATTTGCTTGAGATATTTGGTTTGTGAAAGAAAAATATCATCTTTATTTTTTTGAACTTGTAGACCAAGAAAATAGGTAAGTTCACCAAGCAAGGACATTTCAAATTTTTTCTGCATTACTGAAGAAAAACTCTGACTCATGGATTCCTCATTGCCACCAAATATGATATCATCAACATAAACAACAATTATTATCAATTTATGAGTGTCAATCTTTGTATATATATTGCTATGTGTTGACCCTTTTGAAAAACCTTGTTCGCGTAAATATTTGTCAAGGCAGTAATACCAGGCCCTTGGAGCCTGTTTTAGACCATTTAGAGCCTTTTTGAGTCTGCATACAAGTTTTGCATCATTTCCAAGAATGAATCCTTCTGGTTGTTCAATATATACTTCTTCTTCTAAATCTCCATTAAGGAAAGTAGATTTTACATCGACTTGGTATACCCTGAATTTCTGAAAACTAGAAAAAGCAAGAAACATCCTTATGGATTCAAGTCTAGCAACAGGTGCAAAAGTTTCTTCAAAATCTATACCTTATTGTTGAGAATACCCTTTACGAACAATCCTGGCCTTGTTTCTAATAACTTCTCTATTTTCATTCAGCTTGTTTTTTAATATCCATTTAGTTCCTATGATATTTTTATCATGAGGTCTAGCAACCAATTCCCAGCTATTATTCCTTTCAATTTGCTCAAGTTCTTCATTCATGGACTTGACCCAACATTCATATTTGCATGCTTCATTTACATTTTGAGGTTCGGTGGAGGATAGTAATGCTAGAGAGCATGAGGACTCTGTAATAGTTCTTCTTGTCTATACACCTGCCTCTTCGTCTCGTAAAATTTGAGTTTCTGGATGATGTTTCTGAACGTACCTGGATGGAGCCTTTCCTTCTACCATTATCGCTTATTCTGATGCTTCATTGGTTTCTTCTTCAGAATCATTGTGATTTGATGTGGGAAAATAATCCCCATCTTCTTCATTGTCATAATCTTCGGTTTTTATCTATTTTGAATCTTTGCATGTTTCATCAAATACAGCAACAATACTTTCAACAATTTTCCCAAGTCTTTTATTACAACATTTATATCCTTTACTTCGAGAACAGTAACCAAGAAGAATACCTTCATCTGCTCTGGCCTCAAACATACCAAGTTTTTCATCAGTACTTTTGATATAACACTTGCTTCTAAAAAATTTAAAGTATTATACAGTAGGAGTCTTACCATACCAAAGTTCATGTGGAGTTTGAGTGTTGTTTACCAAAACATTTTCTTGGTTGAGAATAGTTACAGTGGTGAATGCAGCTTTACCCCCAAAGGTTGTAGGAGTTCCAGGGTCATCTAGCACAGCTCGAGCCATTTCTTGAACAATTATGTTCATTCTTTCTACCACTGCATTTTGCTATGGAGTCATTGCAGTGGAGAGCTTCCTTTTTATTCCATGTTGTTCACAAAAGTGAAAGAATTCATCTGAAGTAAATTCCCCTCCTTGATCAGATCTTAGGTATTTGATTTTGTGATCTGATTCATTTTCAACCAAGTCTTTGAAGGCTTTGAACTTTTCAAATGCTTCATCTTTATGCTTTAGAAGACCTATCCAACACATTATGGAAAAATCATCAATGAACGAAATAAAGTATTCTTCTCCACGAGGTGAATTTTTCCTTGATGGTCCACATAAATCAGGATGAACAAGCTCAAGAGGCTTTCTAGCTGACCCTTCTTTTTCAATGAAAAGAGATTTGGTTTGCTTACCAAATTGACATGGTTTTCATATTGTATTTTCAGGAATGCTGATATCTGGAAGATGACGAACAACTTGGAATCTGCATGCTTTTCTTAATTTAGAAAAGCTTAGATGTCCCAATCTTCTACCATAGCCAGTTTTCATAATTTTTGCTTAGATAACATTGTTGTTGTTCTCCCCTGATTATGTATAAGTATTTTGGAGTTCTTGTACCTTTGATCACAGCTACTCCTGTATCAAGCTCACGAACAACACATTCTTTTGATCGAAACAACACATTATTTCCTTGATCACACATTTGACTAACATTCAACAGGTTATGATTTGGACCATCTACATACATAAAATTTCCACCTTTAACCTTTTCTTTCAAGAAAAGAGAGCCTTTACCTTTTATGACAGTAGGAGTGTCATTTCCAAATGAGACATTCTTTTCCTTTTGTAAGGCATTATATGAGTGAAGTTTTTCTTTGTCACATGTCATGTGTTTTGAGCATCCATTGTGGATGTACAACTGATTTTCTTGTCCTTCTACATACAAGGCTATACTACATCTTTCTGTTTGAGGTTCCTTTCAAATCAGGTCCATTCAGGAAACTAAAGGCATACTTTCGAAACAAGACAGGATACGCTTCCCAATGAGCTAGCATGGGTTCAATTTCGACACCGGAAAGGAAGTTAAAAGTAGTTTGCAACATGGAGGGTGCACATGACGCTATGAGGGTGTACTTGAAAAAAATATGGCACACCTGACAATTTGCCTGATTTTTCACTATTTTTCTCCAGTTTTAATTTTCATCCTTGGGAATCAACTTTTTACTAATGTAATTGATATTGTAAATATAATTACGGTATTTTAATATTATCTAGGGTTAAATACATTAGGTCAATAGACTTCATCAAGTCAAATGAATGAGTTTCAATGTAATTAGGGATGAGTCACTTTGACCACTCTACACTCTAGCTATCAATTCACATTTTGGTGGAATTGCTCCTCTTCGCATGGATTCGACCCTTGAGGTTGGGAGGACTTTGTTTTAATGTCTATATCTTCCCTTTCTATACTCTTTAGCAGTGTTTCTTCTTTGTCATTTTTTCTATGAATGTTTGGTATGCTCGTAAACCATTTCATGTTTTTTATATGGTAATTTTCAAGTTCATAGGCAGAATACATGTTTGCACATGCTCTGTTTTGAGAAATTTATCCTAATTTGTCAATTTTTCTTCAGTTTAGGAAGAATACATATCCTATGCTCTTCCTAAACTCTCATTAGTCTTAAACCACCTCACCAAATCACCTTTTAAGTGATAAGACTCCTACCTACCTTGCGCCTTTGAATGTCTACAATCATATCTCATTTGCCTTGACCTAGCCTCTTTGACCTGCAATCATCATCCAACAATAACCCCATCAAATAAAATCAAAACAACCTCTGCACTTTATACCTAGACTAAAACCCTAATTCATCTAGCCCTCTTGGTGGTGATTCTTTGGAGAGATCCCTCTCTGGCTTGGTAGGGCTAACTACCAAGTCAAAAGGTTGGTCTGTGGTTACCTCAGCTGGACCCTTCCTCAGCCTTAGAGATCTGGAGGAGTGATAACACCCAGTAAGATGTACATGGGCATTTGACTCTCATCACCCTTAATGGTGAATAATCTCATGTTGGTTAATGACATTCGTTAATTGTCAATAACCCAATAATTTCTCTTTATGTTCGACATAAGC
This sequence comes from Pinus taeda, assembly GCA_000404065.3. NCBI lineage: Eukaryota > Viridiplantae > Streptophyta > Pinopsida > Pinales > Pinaceae > Pinus > Pinus taeda. The sequence continues at coordinate 186,468 of APFE031276591.1, read as the reverse complement.
AAAATGTATTCACATAAAAAACAACTATTCCACGATGTGGATATGAATGAAAACTCTATGATTCTGTGACACTTACAATAGCTTGTATCAGTGTTCCAATAAATCATAATTTATTTCGAGAGTGTAGTACCAGTACCTTAGTCCTAGCAATAAGGTGGTATAAATGTACTGATTTCAAATTTCATTATATGGTCATAGAACCAAGCAGATCATATTATTTCACTTCAAGATTGATGATCCAATAGTAGCAGCGAAAAATATTCCAACCATACAAGGTTCTTTTATATGAATAGCTCAAGACCTCTCAGGCAGGTCAAGGTATTTTTTTTCCATTATTTAGTCAATAACTCCTTGAATGCTAAAATACATCTATTTGGAAAAAATTCCCTATCCATCCTTTTGTATCCTTCCATATTTCATGTCATTCTATGTCTTCCTTATTTGCTATACTTTCCAAGAATGGAAAATACCTTTAGTTAGGGGGGATATTCATCATTCCTTACATACATTACACTATTTTTTGATCCCATATTCCATAACCTCATATATTGTTGACCAACATGTTTTTCCCAATTGAATTTGTTTTTCTTATAAACACCCTTATTGACTTCCATAATGCATCATTGTTTTTCATATGAAGCATACATTCACAAGAAAAGCTACCATGTGGAGGATGTTCCAAATAGATTTTGCAGCCCTAGAAACATAAATTTTCAATAAGCTATCTATAATTTTGTGGTTTCATATACATAACCTATTTAAAGAGCATGGTTTGCACAACAATTTCAATCAAACGAAGCTAAAAAGAATGAATGGTTGATGCATGCATTACCGAATCATCATTTGGAATGTATTCGTATGGTTGATTTTTCTAGTTCATTCTCTGGTGTAGTAAGAAGAAGAGTAAAAATTAAAGTGTTTTGACACAAGAACTAACTCTTGTAGTACTTATGGTTATCACACAAGAACCAACCACAAGAATAAAATGTTGCTACACATCAGAAAAGAAGACTGCACCACATAGTTCAAGAAAGCCAATGCAAGGTCGCATGACGATATGCAACACCTTCAGTTGGGGGGAATGTTGGGTCACTCAAATACCATGTTTTTACCAACCTTTCAGTTCACTTTTAAATATATTTCACTTTCCCATACCCTTACATTAAACTATTTTCATGATTACATTAGGTTTAGACTTATTATTTTCCAATGCTTCTATTTTAGTGTTTTGGAGTGAATTTATGATTAAATATTAGAAAAATAACATGTTTTCACCTGTATATGAAAGTGGGATGAGTTTCATGATGTTTTTAGGTGTATTTGAACACTCCAAAAAAGTCATACTTGACCACCAAGCCTCAAATTAGAATTTCTTCTTGAACCCCTTGAATATTTGATGTGGAGATTCCTTCAAAAATACTTCATGGAGAAGAATCATGGAAATTTTGATAAGATTTCTTATAAAAGATATTATATATTCGTGAGAGGATTTTTAGATATGTTTCTAAGTGTGAGCTCATGGTTGTAACCATATGAGATATTTATGGAGCTAGGAGAGATTTGTGTATCTCAAATATTTGTTAGTTATATAATGTTTATGTATAAATAGTAGTACCTCCTCCATTTCAAGGTGGAGGAATATTTGAGAATGCATCCAATTTATGATGGAATAGAATAAATATTCCCTTTACATAAATTTTGATTCCATAGTTTTAGAGATATTTGCTTTAATGTAGTGTATGAAGTTATTGAATAGTTTGTCACTTTTCTCTTAGGAGAATTGAGCTCACTCCAAATGAATCAATTAAGAATTTTATTTCATCAAAAATAGTTCTGAATATTGGTTAGATTTATATGTTGGGTTATAATCTTGATTTTTGATAGGTCTCGTGAAGCATTATGAAGAGACCTCCTATAAAGCAACCTAGTGTTTTCTTGGATAGAACAACTAGGTCATGCAACTCATCTTAATTTTTTCGATAGGTTTGTATCTTTAATTTTTTAATTAGGAATACTTGATAATTTTGATTGTTGATAAGTCATGTGAAACATTATGGAAGGACCTCCTATAAGGGATCTTAGTGTTTTCTTGCCTACAATAACCAAGTTTGCTTAGCTTAGAGTCAATTGCTACTCCTACCTATATTTTGTTCGCATCATCACAAGCTTACGAGTATCCCTAGTTGATAATTTAAGCAATTGAATTTACTGACAGTAGCTAAACCCGTTTTTTATACAAATAGCAAAACACCTCTACACATGATATTCATTTATGATTATTAACAGCTATTGTTCATAGTTTCAAAGCTAATTGCCATAATTTTCATGAGATTTTTCTATTACTACTACATGTATGCATTTAACTGTTTCAAAAACTTGTATGGAGGTCAATAAATTGTTGACATATTTTGGGAAATTCAAGCTAAAAAATGCATTAGAAAACCTTTTTGAACATAGTACAATTATATAATTGTCTTATATTGTATTAGAATTTCTATTTCTATGACACAATTTCAATAATATTAAATCAACAACAAAATATGCAGTTAGTGGAGAAGATGGCTTTGTAATATTGATATTTATTTTTATTACTTCTCGTAAATGTTGGATTTGATATTTTCAATTGCTATTTATTAAGAGTGTCATATCTAACAATTTGCAAATGAAAATTAAAAACAATTGGCAATTTCCATTGCAACATCAAATTGCAAATTTATGCAACATCATAGATGAATATAAGTAGCAGTTAAGTGAAGCAAGCTATTTACAATTATATAATCCACGAAGTGATTTTTTAATATGCCAATAGATAATAACATAAACATAGACATTTTCTCTACAAAATACTTTCCTGGTCTCACTTATCTGCAAATATAGTAGTATTCAACAATTCATTTTCTCAATTGCTCAAGTTGTTTCACAACTCTCTCTACAATGTATTTCCTTTTGTGCATAATTGTTTAGGGATTTTTTTTTATAATTACACATTTTCTGAACACATGAACTTTACCAATTGTTTAGGGGTTCGTATTTTCTCATTGCATCTTATCAATTCAATATATTTTTCTCTTTTTCCTTTGGTATGTGAACTTTATTTTCCCTAATAACTTAAATTGCATGTGAATAAAGAACCAATGAAGTTTTTGCATGTCATAATCTACAAGAAAATATGTTCACAGAACAAACAATTTATAAAATTTGTAGGAAATCAAGTATAAAATATCAACAATGGACATCGGAAGAATAGATGAGGAAAATGAACACAAAAATCACTAATTCTTGCAAAACAAGATTCACCTTCAACACCTATTACTAGTCCAGTGTCATCCACAACTCAAACAAAACAAAAACAAACAAACTTGCTTGCGGGAAAATGATTATTGGTCATTCAGTGAGTCATCAACATGAGAATACAGTTCAAATGCCCAAGTCCAATGGTGTCATCAATAGAGAAATAATTGAATGGGCTATAGACATAGAAATAGATAGAGGTGAACAAGATAACTAGGTTGATATTTATTTAGCAAAAAATTGGGAAATAATGGAGCAAATTGTAGAAGAGGAAATTATTTTCAATGAATGTCCAATCACATTGAAAAATGAAAAATATGACAAGACCAACAAAAAATTGATATTTCAAAAGGTAAATCTTGAAAATGAAAATATTATTGATCAAGAACATGTGGATATTTATCTTTCTAGTGTTGATAAGATGGGGCTCATGGTATTGTGACAGCGTGCCAATGATGTAATTACTCAAAATGTTTGCAACATGCTTGCAAGAAATCATATGCCGAAAAGGAAACTAAAGAAACTACAAGACATTGCAAACCAACTCCTTATTTAATGACTGCACTAGCAGTACGATCAAATCCATCATTAAGTCCTATTATTGCAACACCACAAACATTCAACAAGGTTGTTAATCTGCTTAATGCAATGAGGACATATATCCTTGAGAACATATGCAAAAGATTAGAAATGATTGAAGATGTTTGGCAAGAAGTTCTCGATTTAGTCCATTTCCAAGAGAAAATAATGAAATTTACAGACTCTGTTAATATTATTCTTACAAAATAAAAGAAATTTATTTAGAATGAACTAAATATTCTTAAGCATAGGCTATCAATACTCTCTAATCTCAAAAAGAAAAACCAACAATTACCAAATGTTGAACGAGTGAAGAAATTGGAGGCTAGATGTGTGGAAATGGTCACTACACTTGAGAATATCAAGTCTGCTTGTAGTGAACTAAAGGGAGATATGATACATATTTTAGGGAAATGAAAATTTTAAAAGGCTTAGATAGTGTACGCATGTTGCACGAGTCTAAGTTAAGTTCAAAGGACATGTTACAAATTCAATTGTAGGAGAAAAAATTAAAAATGGTGGTAGGGTTTGATAACATCATTGATTTCACTGTAAAACATATTACCACATGGAGAATTACTTTTTCCAAGGTTAGTATGTAAAATTCTAGGTTTTTTGTTGACGTGCAAGAAGAAACTAAAGAAATTGAAAACAAGATTTTCACAAAAAACGAGAAAATGGAAATCACGGTTACCATCAGTGACGACTACATTAAAACACTGACCAATTCCTTTCCTCAATGAGTCATGAAATCACAATACATCTTACAGGTTTTTGTTTTCTAGATATAGATATTGTTCAAGGAAACAGAAAATCAATTTTTGGTACAACAAATCCATTACTTTAGAAATTTCTTTGGAAAGTTTCCATTCTATTAAGAAATTTTATCTTTGAAGACCATGTTTTGAATATGATCTCGTATAAATATGAGTTATGGCCACACTCATTGACATTTTATTCTGACATTATTTTCTATAAATTTCCAAAAATAAGATTTCAACTTTTTTTATTACATTTAGTGTTGTGTTGTTGTTTTAAACAAAATTGAACATTTCGAAATCATTTGGCATTCTAGACATATATCTCTTAATAATAGAATACTACAACAAAAAGTTTGGCTAAGCACAACAACTTGCTTCCACATAGTCAAATATTTGCAAAAGGAATATTTTAGTTAAAAAAATATAAATCTAGAAATCATAGATATAAATTAAATTAAATTTGTTCTCATCGTGTTGAGTAAATTTTGTTTTAATGCCTATGTCTTGAATCTAAACATGTTGTGAACTAGTTTTAATTTACAAATTGTACTACATGAACTATTTTTCATTCAAAACCACTTGACTATATCAATTTTATGATAACGTTTTTTATTTTTATTTTACAATATGCTTTCAAACTTTTTTTTATATCTCATATTGTGTTATATATTAAAATAAAAATAAACATTATTGCTAACTAGAATTCAACTAAGTTAAAATTTGATTATATCATTTAAGCATGAAGTTTGAATGTGTCCAATGATGCGAAAATTGAACTTATCAATCTAAAATATTACCAATAATATTAGCAATAAAACATTTTGGTGCAAAGTGTAGAGTTCCACACAAAAAACCTTTCTACATACACTGAATTTCCTCTACAGAAACAAAGTTTTTGTTGAATGAAATGTAATTGTGTACATAAGATTTTTTGCATTCTACATTAATTTTACTCAATTGAATACCGATATGCATATCTATAACTAAAGTATTAACAATAATACTAGTAATAAAAGCATTTTGTACAAAGTTTGTATTGTCAAAGTTATTTGAAGGTGTATTTTTTGTTCTGAAATTACTTGATGACCTACATTTTACTGAGTTGAGCGCTGGTATGTATTATTTTTAACTATAATATTAGTAGTTAGAAAAACATTGGAAATTTGCACAAATATGACTTCCAAAATAGCCTAAAAAAACATATATTCAATATATCGAATATAAGCATTATTTATGCCTAAAAGTATTAGACGCAACTTATCATACATCTCAAGATAGAGTGTGTTTGGAGGAAGCTGTGTAGACATTGTTGGGTAGAGCAACCAGTGTAGAACAAGCATGAACTAAGAAAATTCCACGCCTCTACACAATGAAACTTGAACAACATGAAGCACTTACATGTTAATAGATGGAGACATGTTAATTGATGGAGTAACCATCCAGATGGTAAAATCACTACAACAAAAAAGGTCATTGGTGAGGGTCATGCCTGTGACGGACCTTTAAGGTCCATCACCAATGTCACATATGGCGACTATCCTTAAACAAATGTTGTTGTAAATGCATATAGTGAGGGTCCTTTAAGGCTTGTCACCATAGCCATTTTCAATGGCACTTTTGGTGAGGGTTGTTAAAGGATCATCACTAATTCTCTCTTTGGTGACACTTCTAGTGACGATCTTTTATTGATCCTCACCAATTCTCTTTTTGGTGACTTTTGATGATGGTCAAAGAATGTTTGTCAACATTGATCATTTCAATGAGTTTTTGATGACATTATGTGCATGTTACAATAATTTTTTTCAAAATATTATGATTTAAGACTGTTGTTTTGGAGACCTTTTCATTATGTGTCCAAGGCCATAGTGGTTAGAATCAGTCAATTTTTTAAGAAGTAATTAATGTGTATAATTTCCCTTATGTAATGAGAATATAGTTTTCCTATGATTCAACACATGATTAATCTCTATTAAGTTTATTGTCTAACAAATTATAATAGATAAAGTTCTGCTAGTGTGTGTAGGAACTATATTATTTAATGCATAATCAAGCTCTATCAATTCTATTAACGAGAGAGAACTAGCACTCCTCAACACCCTTGACACATCTTAACATGCTCTAGCACACACTAACATTGCTTGGTGCATCACACGTCTTGGAACGTCTTTGTACTTAGAACATATTGCCATGACGAGGACGCCCAAGCACATGTTGGCATGCCCTAGCATAACATAACAATCTCCTAGCATGTGTTTTCATGCCTTGGAACATTTTTCCATGTATTAGCATGCATTTTCACTTAGAACACATTGGAACTTGGCATATATTGCAACCTATTATTAGTGTGCCTAGCATGCTTCTTTCTAAAACTATAAATTCCTGACTTGTTAACTTGATTATGTGTTTATTTCCTTGCATTTAAGCTTGGTTCTTCCTTTTTTTTCCTTGACACTCCTTGAAAAGTATTGGAATAACATGTCACCCTACACATCCTACCATGCCTTAGCATCTAGCATGTCTTAACATGCCTTGGCACTATTTGGCACATGTTAATATACATTGTAACTCCCTAGCACACTCTTGCACTTCTTGACATGTCTTGATATTCCTTAGCATGCCTTAAAAGTGTTTAGCATACCTTGTCACTCCCTCCTTGGCATTCCATATAACACTCATTGACACTCCCTCACACCCTCATATTCATTCACTTCCATTCATTTTAACCTAGTGCTCCCTTGTGTTTCCCTAGTAATCCCTAACACTCCTGAACATGCATTAGCACTCTTTGGCACATGTTAATAGTCTTCAACATGCCCTTCCACTTCATAACATGTGTATCACTCCCTAACACACATTGGCACTTGGTACATGTTAGCACTTCTCAAATCTTAGCATGTCTAGCATTCATTGAGATACCTTGGTATGCTTTAGCATGGTTTAATACTAAAGTTATTTGAGATCAATTATTGGAAAGTAGATTAAAGTTAACATAGGAAGATTTGGTAGTTAGAATGCTCAAACGCTTGGCACTTGGAAGATATTGGCACCTAGTGTTGGTGTGCCTAACATGCCCCTCTTGGAAAAGGTAAATTGATGACTTATTAGCCCTCTTATGCATTCATTTCATTGTAGTTTAACTCGTTTACCCTTTTTGTTTCATTGACAATCCTTGAAATGTATTATAACACCCTTGCATGTCATGGTGTGTCATAGAACTTGACACATCTCAACATATTTGACATGACTTGACACTATCTAGCACATGTTAGTATTCCCTAGCATACCTTAGCACTCATGCCATCACAAATAGCCTTACATTTTTTCATGACTTGGGAACCCAATCAAGTCCTTGGCTACTAGATTTCATGTGACATTGACCTGCTTCAGCCTCAAAAAATTGAAGAATTTCACCTACTACAAGTGGATTGTGCCTTGTTCACCTAAGAACTACATATAACTCATCTTAGGCCACTCATGTCCAAGCTTAACTTGTCCCGCTTAATAAGTTACCAATACAAGCATCACATGTAGCCATGACTATAAAACAACTTAGAAACATAGCTTACATATGCGATATTTCACATGTATGTCTGGTTTGTTGAAAATGTAGCAAGAAAATCTAGTTTTGTCTCTTCCTTGGTCAAACTATATTAAAATTCAAATTTCAATTTTCGTTGAATACTTGTAGGTAGTTAACTAAGGTGACATGCCACTTGTCACTTAGTTAACTTAGTTAATTCGATTTGGAGACACTTGAGTTCAGTTCTACATGATTGATTACTAATTTGTAGCAATATTCTTTAGTTAATTTGAGTTGTTCTTAGTTTAACAAGTTCTATCTATTAGAAGAACTAGTGTAGGGTCAAGTTGTGCAGTGTAACATCAATCACACTCAGTGATCAACTAGCTAACTGATCAATTAGCCCAAAATAATTGTTGCATGCATAGAATTAAAGTTACCCAATTGATATTAGAGTTCAAGGGCAGTGCACTATCAGTTGTAAACTAATACAAGTTGTAAAGGTGGTGCATGTAGTCAGATAATTGACCTATGGTAATTGCGTAATGCCTTGGTGATAAATTCCTAAAAAATAGGGGAAATTTCCCAAGGGAACCATGCAAGTAAATATGACCTTGGAGGCTAAATAATTTGACTAAGTATTGGCTAGGTTCAGTCATTTAGGTAGACGATAGCAGACACAGTTGCAGGTTTTGCTCAAGCTTGATCAAGCATATTACATTCATCCATATTCTTTAAATGATGCACTATAGATAGTAAGTGGTTGTGAGAATTTGTTTTCCCCCAGAGAAATCTTTATGTATGTGTGATAAATATTTCTTCATTTTTATGATATGTGTCCTTGATCATGAATTTTATTTCGCGGATCAGTAGAGTAGATTCTAGTCTTGTGATTTAGTAAATTTCATGACTAGTTTAGAATATACACATTAATTTCTACATAATTCATATAAATAGTAGAGAATTAACTTAGAGTTTGAAAGAACCACAAGATGCACAAGGCACACAAGATATACTTTGGCACAAACCGACTGCCCTAAAACATATACACAACAATGTACAATATAAAATTGTCTAAAATAGTTTAGAACAAGAGAATTCAGCCAAAATGTGCCACATGTCATATAAAAATAATAGCTAAACAAAAAACAATGTTGTTCCCAACATAAAGTAACACTTTGTCTAAAATTTCTATGTTGAGCCCCTTATTGCAATCGTAGCATTGCCTTCTTCAAATCTTATTATGAATTTCTCCTAACACACTTCATCCTTGGAAGACTTGAATTCACCGAAACTCCGTGACACACACTCTTATTTGTTCATTTCCATGCATTTTGACCTAGTACTCCCTTGTGATGCCTCGACACTCCCTAACACTCCTTAGCATGCATTGACATTGTCTGGGATATTTTAACATGCATTTTAATTACTTGGCATGCCCTAATCCTCCCTATATATCATGCCCTCACAAGTACCCTTACTTAATTTTCATCTTGGGAACCCAAACAAGTCCTCGCTTGACTACAAGAGCTTGGCCAAGTTACAGTTACTACAACTAGACTACCACGTTGAATTGTGTAGCTTCGGAGGTACTCCACAAGCCTAGTGAGATGGTCTATGTGAGTTTCGTCATAAAATGTTTTGTGGGTAAACAACCCAGGTGAAGCGGATTTAGACATAAGATGGGGTTTAAAATCTAAAAGAAAATTAAAAAGGAAAATTAGTATTTGCTAAGGTCTAAGTGCATAAAACCCATAAGTTCTATACGGTTCCCAAGAGGCCTAGCTAGGAAAAGTTATCTAATCAGAGCTTAGTATGAAGGCAAGAACATCAATTGAGAAGGATCTCATTTGAGTAATGAGGCCAGGAGAGATCTAGTCCTAAAATAGGCCAAGTTAGAGGGTTGAGTAAGGTTTGCTAAAGGGAGGCCATGATCCTCCACCAAGAGAAAGATCATCATGTGAGCATTCACACAAATGTCACATACCTTAATGAGCTTGAGCTAGGAAGTAGGATGGCATATTGTTGGTTCTCTTCTTGCAGATCAAGCTCAAGAGAAGTTCCTCATGGGAATTTTGGAATTTCATTTTAGTTGTGTTTATGTGTGAAGGCTACATCAACTTTTGAAATAGAAAAGAGGGTTGAGACCCCATCATGTGGTGGTTAGTAGGTTGCAAGGTCTATGATAAATACCAATACAAATGAAGGGGGGCTTACTTTAGGTCCAGAACAAAAGGTGTCGTAGGTGTAATATTGATTGAGGTAGCATAGTTTCAGGATCATAAATATCTAAAGTTCGGGTCAATATTCAGTCAAATAAGTGCCTATAATCTATGGATCCATATGAGCTAGAATGAGTCTCTTATGGGGGCAAGAATTGTTGTTTTTTCTATGAGTGTATAGGGTTCATTCTAAAGAAATTAGAATAGAAGTATAATTCCGTAGTTAGGGTGATTTCCTACCATGTTCAGTCCATAAGGTATTCCCTTAAGACTATGAAAAATCTGCGTAGAAGAAGAGGGGTCAAGACCCTTAGAGCAAGGTTTATATTTGAGATATAGACCATATATTTGGAGGCTAGAACCCAAGTAGAAGATTGAGCAGAAGAAATGTGCCATATGAGGAATGGATTGACATGAAGAGGAGTTGATTTTGGTGGACTATCCATAGAGTTTTAGACAAATATTTGAAGCATACTATAAATAGTTAGTCAATGGACTATTAGTGGATGATTTTTGACCCTATTTTAGTCATCTACATCTTTCTAGAAGGATTATAAGAGGGGTAGTTCAGGTTTCTTCATAGTTAGGACAACAAAGAAATTGGTACACAAAAATACTAATTTTCAGAGGACTTAAATCACTATTAGGTGGCATATTTGAATAGCCCTATATGATGGAAGTGTTGTCGGCCTTAGATAAATAAAATAATTGATTTTGTTTGGGAAAATTGATGGCATTCCTAGTACATTTAATGAGTTGTTAGATGACTGTCAAAGAAGAGCCCTAATTCTTGTACTTGTGAAGAAAAACAAGACTAGTAGAAGGGTAGTTGTATTGGGGCTAAGGACGTGCAAAATTTGAAGGACTAAAGTAGCATTCAAGTAGGCTATCCAATGATCCCTAGTTCAATGTATTGTAGAGGATTGAGTTAGTGAGAAGAAGGGAAACCTCCATAGCCCTAGACTTATCATCTTGGAGTACCATTCTGGAAAAAGTAGGCATACCAAAGAGTTGTTCACAAATGTAGTTGTGAACAACTAATCAAGGATGCTAAGTGTTGCAGATGTTGAACGAAAAATGAGGTAGATAGAGGCAAAAGTTTTTTGGGATGAGTTCAGTAACGTAAAGGTGTTGAATTCATTCATAGAGGCAGATTGGGGAGTTGAAGAATGGGAGGCAGGAGGACCTACTAGATGTGCTCAAGACATGTGTAATGAAAGGGTTGTGTGGCCATCATCAACAATTAGGTCAAATGTTTTCTTGTTGAAGGTAGATTGGTTTTCAAAGGACAACACCAAGCCCTAGTTGTATTCCCTGTATCAGTGTGATTGTAAAGGGTCACTATCCCTAGTATGAGAGCTCTAGTCCATTGTATTATTGTTTGTAATATAACAAAGAAGTGTTTGAAAAAGTTAAAAATTGTCATGTGCACTAGTTCATTCCATGATGTGTGTAGACTTCATTGTGAAAAGTATGTTGTAGTCTTTTCTTCTCAATGATGTACAAAAGGAACCCACTTAATATTGTGGATGACAAATAATCTCAAAAATAGAAATGACTCCTAAACATTGTAGATCTGCAGCTATTGATAGAAACAAAACTTACCAAAATTCTAATATATGTTGCAACCACAGTTAATCAGTGAAAGAAAGAGTAATAACCACAAAACATCCAATGGAAACCAAATATGTAAAGAATAATTTAATAGTAACACCTCTGAAGAGAATAGATAAATGTTACCAGTCCCCCTATATGGGATGGGTTCTTGGCTATCCTCAAACATATTCAGCTTTTGTAGCGTCTCTCTCCTCTATAATTCATAAACCCAACAAAAATATGTTGTGCGACAATGAAAATAATTAGAGTTACAAAAATGAGTGACAAATTGAAAATAATCAAAATTGAATAATGAATGGAAAACCCTCCTATTTATAACAAAATATTGAGTTATCCTCGAATAATGAGAAACACTAAAATATTATTGATCCCATTCTTGCAATAACCACTTGGAATATTGTATTATATTTGTTTAGGAGGGAAAATGTATTTAAACTTTTATTTATAAATAATAAATAAAATAAATGATTTATTATCATCTCAAGAATTAGTTGAGGAATAATAAACAAATAATGAATTTATTTAATTAGTCCTAAGGAATTTAGTCAAATTTAGCAAAGAATAATAGTTAATTAGTGATTAATTAATTATTCTTATAGAAAAATAAGATAAATAATGCTTTATCTGTTTATTTTTCATGATTGGGTCCAATTTAACAAGGAATAATAATAATAATAATAACTATTTAATTACTTATTCTAGAACAAAATAAAAATAAACCGTGATTTATTTAATTATTCTTCATGGGTTTAACTATAAATTACTCAACGAATGTGGTTTCTTTAGGTAATTTCTCAAAGTGAAAGCAATTTTACTATGGTAAAATTAGCTTTACATGATGTACTTTGATCGATCTAGTAAATTAGTATAGATGACCAATTTTTTGCTAATAACAGATTACCCCCCAATTTACGAGTGTTAGGAGAAAAATGTGTGACCGAAGTATGTTCTAAAGACACAATCACTTAGACAACATAGGGGAGTCAAGGAGAGAGAGAGAGATACCAATCAAGTTGAAGACGTTTGAGGATAGCCTAGGGCACAAGGGTGTTTTAAGCGCAGTGCTTTGAGTTTCTTGGGTGGGTCTGGTAAGTTAACATGGACTTCATGGATATTTGACTCAAGGAATGCTTCACGAAGCAAAGGCTTAAGTTGAGGAAGTTAAGGACAATTGTTGGTGGCGTGCCCAACAACTTCACATAAAGCACACAGGGGGTATCAACTTTGGTGCCTTAGGTGCTCAAGGAAGTTTTTGAGCCTTATCCTTTGAATCTTTCCTTTTGTCTTTTCCTCCCCAGCTAGATGCTTTCGCAACAGGAGCTAGTTCCTGTTGAGGTTGTGATGGAACTCAAGCAATGAAGAGGGTCATAAGAACCAGTTGAACCACGGCCGAAGCATGATATGGTCATAACTGACCAGATGGAGTGCTTACTGGGGGATCAATGTACCATACTTGGATCCCCAAAGTCACATTGGGAAGGACCAGTGAAGCCATGGCAAGGACATAAAATACTCCTAGAGGGGGAAATAAGAAAGGTATCTGGCCTACAGGGAAATGTCTTGATGGAACAACTCCTAGATGGTTAAAACCTAGAGGAACAATTCTTATTGGGAACATAGGAGAGGCACCCACAAACAAGGAGGTATTGGGTGGATAGATCTGGGTGACTCAGCTGAGATGGTAATAATAGAGTGCTTAGGAGTTGGCTATTGAGTAGAGGTGTTGACCTCGTCAGAATCCATCATGAGGATATGGTAGTCATCGAGACCGAAAGGTTGGGGGAGATGGGCTACTTGACCTGGCTGAGGTTGAGCAAAAACAAATCCTTGCTGAGGGAAAGGATTTGTTAGCATGGCTAGTTGAGGTGGCATAGGATTCTGCAGCAATTGTTGACCTCAAGAACCTGCTTGATCTTCCCACAATTGGTGCATCTAGGGTAAAAGAGGACACTCATGTGTATAGTGACCATGTACACCACAACATGCTCAAGGCTTATTCATACGAATAACCTTGTTCTACTTGGCTTGGCCACCCTATTGCTAGTTGTTGGTCTTAGGTTGGTTCCCCTCGGCTTTGCTAGGTTGGTTACCTTAGTTACCGTAGTTACCCTTGTTACCGTTACTCTTAATATATTCCTTCGAATTTTGGGGATTGGTAGCACTCTTCTACGTAAATACTTATCCCTAAGTGGGACGTGATTATTGGGATTGAGGATTCCTTGTAGGCTGTGGCACTAGTGCTTGAGGGGCTGGAGTGCTAGGCTGTGCATAAGAAGGAGAAATGGTTTGGTAGACGGGTTGGGGCCCTGGAAGCGTCTTGCTAGCAAGAGGGGTATAAATGTTGGAGGAACTAGTGGCCCCCTGCAGATAGCCATAACTCTGATGAGAATATGTCGAAGAGTGTGAAATAGATCAAACGATACTATCAGTAGTGTGAGATGCCCCTAGTGCACTAGCACTTCTAGGACGAGGGGGGTCTAGAATGACAATATGGACATAACCATATTGTGCATAAATTAGATCATACCTCAAAGTGGTCTAGAGAGTTTCTTCTTGGCTCTAAGGAAAATGGGACATGACATCTTTCCCAATGGGGTATAAGGCTCTTACAAAACCAATCTAGATAAACATGGTCTTCAAAAGGCGGGGCATGACATGTGCTCCTTCTTAGATGCCAGTATTGAACATGGTCCAAAAGGCGAGTACCGGAGGATAAACAGAATGTGATCAAAAGTTGAGTACCAGTGTCATACTAGAGAGGTAACTAGAAATAGGATAAGAACACTTTAGCAAGCATCGTGGAAACAAAATGAGAGGTGGAGAACAGGTCTATATACTATTTGTCAGTGTCTTCATTGAGCGTGTGTTGGAAGATCCGAAGATGAATGGAGTCATCGGTTATGGAGTTGGACTAACACCACATGTGGAAGGATTGGACATGGTTGGTAGGATCCTCTCTAGCAATGGAGTCATCGGTTAAATATCAAACTATGGATGGTAGCAACTTATCTTACCAGATCTGACTTTTGGAAAATGTGGCTGAAAGTGTTGCAGAAACTCAGACTTCTCACTCAATTAAACTCCTTCTAGAAAGGTGGAAGTGTACTAGAATCCCTACGGTTGGCTAAATTGAACTTTTACAAGTAAAACATAATGGATCAAGGCCTAAGTGGGATGAGACAAAGGTTGGACATCAAAAAATAGAAACAGATCGGACAAAACCCTAAAACCTAGAAATCATAGGTTCTAACCTATTTTTCTATGAAATCACACTTTTTGGGTAGAAATCTTTGTTCTGGAGCCCAGATCACACCTTTTGGGCTGAAAATTGTGATTTCTACTCCGAGATTCCCAGTCTACAAATTTTAGAGAAAAGTGTCGCCTTTGTCGACACTGGTTCCTGTGACCTATAGAAACAACCAGAAAGCTTACTGAAGTCCAAAAATTATCAGATCTATGGTTAAAACACTAGGAAACTTTAATAGAAATGAAAAAAGAAGAAACCCTAAGCTGAAAACCAAAGGTCACCGATGTTTGTAGATCTGAAGTATAAAACCAAACAAACTCACTAATTTATTGTAGTTTTTTCTTCTCAATGATGTACAAAAAGAACCCACTTAAGATTATTGATGACAAACAATCTCAACAATAGAAATGATTGCTAAACATTGTATATTTGCAGCTATTGATAGAAATAAAATCTACCAAAATTATGATCTATGCTACAATCATAGTTGAATAGTGAAAGAAAGAGTAATAACCCCAAAACATCAAATGGAAACCAGATATGTAAAGAGTAATTTAATAATAACACATGTGAAGAAAATAGATAAATGTTACCAACCACCCTCTATGGGAGGGGTTCTTGGCTATCCTCAAATGTCTTTAGCTTCTATAGAGTCTCTCTCCTCTATAATGCATAAACACAACAAAACTATGGTGTGCGACAATGAAAATAATTAGAGTTACAATAGTGACTGCTACAACGAAAATACTCAAAAGTCAATAATTAATAGAAAACCCTCATATTTATAACAAAATATTGAGTTATCATTGAATAATGAGAAATAATAAAATATTATTGATCCCATTCTTTAAATAACCACTTTGAATACTTTATTATATTTGTTTAGGAGGGAAAAGTATTTAAACTTTTATTTAGAAATAATAAATAAATAAATGATTTATTTATCATATCAAGGAATTAGTTAAGGAATAATAAACAAATAATGATTTATTTAATTATTCCTAGGGGATTTAGTCAAATTTAACAAAGAATAATAGTTAATTAGTGATTAATTAATTATTCCTACAAGAAAATCAAATAAATAGTGATTTATTTAATTATTCATCATGGGTTTAAGTATAAATTACTTAATAAATGTGGTTTATTAGGTAATTTCTTACAGTGAAAGTAATTTTACTATGGTAAAATTGGCTCTACATGGTGCACTTCGATCCATCTAGTAAATTAGGCTAGATGATCAATTTTTTGGTGATAATAAGGTAGATGTGTTGTGTCAATTAAGTGTGTTACCATCAAAGATTATAAAACCAAACTCAAATTCTCATGTGAAGTAGAAGTTCAACATATTCCTTATTCACTTAAGAGCTACATGTAACTCAGATTAGGCTACTCATGTTTAATCTCAACTCATTCCACTTAACAATTTACCAGGACAAGGCTCATCACATCCAACTGTGACCATAAAAGAACTAAGTAACACAATTTACATCTTGAAATTCCATAATACTTGGCATGTCTTAGAATGAGTTGGCTATATGTGGCATGTATCATCATCCCCTACATTCCTTGCCATGCTTTCATACTCCCTGCCAAACCCTAGCACTTCCTAGCATGCATTCGTATATTTGCATACCATGGCACTTCCTAGCACATAACCTTGTCACTCCCTACTTAACACACCTAGAACTCACTGACATTATCTGTCACACAATTTTATTCATTCATTTCCATGCATTTTTTCCTAGTGCTTCCTTTTGTTTCCTTCACACTCCCTAGCACATCCAAACATGCATTGGCACACCCTGACACCTAACCCATATTAGCATGCCTCCCTAACACTCTAGTATTCATTGGAACTACCTAGAATACCTTGTTACTTTTTCCTTAGCCCACCTAGGAGCTTGTTGACACTCTCGATCACAAAATCTTATTCATTCATTTCCATGCATTTTTACCTAGTGCTCCCTTGTATGTTCCTAACGTTCATTACAAATCCTTGGCACATGTTAATACACCCTAGCACGTTGGACATCTTGGGATGTCACCCTCACCTCTAGTATGCCTTAACACATTCTAGCATGCCTTGCCGCTCCCTTGATGCACCTAGAAATCACTAACACTTCCAATAAAAAACTCTTATTTGTTCACCTCCATGTATTTTGATGTAGTGTTCCTTTTTGTTTCCCTAGCACTTTGAGCTAACACATCCTTGCACACATTGGCACATCTTGGCCGCATGCTACCCTAACACTCTAACATTCCTTAGCACTGCCAAACATGCCTTGCCACTCCTCCTTAGAACACTTGGAACTCATGGACACTCCCTCTCATACACTCATTCATTCATTTCCATGCATTATGACGTAGTGCTCCCTTGTGTTTCCCTAGCACTCCCTAACACTCCTTGGCACACATTGGCATGCCTTGACACTTGGAACATATAGGGATTCTTGCCTAACACCCTATCATGCCTTGGAACTACCTAGCATACCTTCTCACTCCCTCTGTAACTCACCTAAAACTTGCTAACACTCCCTATCACACACATTATTCATTCATTTCCATGAAATTGAAATTTGTGTTCCCTTGTGTTTGCCTGGCACTCCTCAGCATGTGTTGGCATCACACCCTAACACTAGCACATATTAGCACTTGGCATGTCCTTTCATGAATAACATGTCTTGGAAATTTCTAGCATGTGTTAGCACTTCGTGGAATTCCCTACACACCTTCGCACTCCTTAGTTGTCATGCCCTCATAAATAGCCTTACTATTTTGGCAACTTGGGAACCCAACCAAGTCATTGAAAAAATAGTGTTGTGCCTAGCCCAAAGTCTCCCTTTATCTAAAGATTCTTCCTTATCACAATCATATGCTTGCCTCCTGCAATTCCTATTATGAAATTCTCCCAACACACTTCGCCCTTGGGACACTTGAAATTCACTAACACTCCCTCACAGATACTCTTATTCATTTTTTTCCATGAACTTTGACCTAATTCTCCATTATGATGGCCTGGAAAACCCCAACACTCCTCAACATGCATGGAAATTGTCTGGCATTTGTTAACACACCTTTTCATTCATTCAGACACCCCATCACTCCTTATCTATCGTGCTCTCACAACTACCCTTATTTCTTTTAGACTTGGGAACCCAGCCAAGTCCTGCTTTGACTACAACAACTTCACCAAGATACAGGTACTACAACTAGAATATTCCTTGTTTACCTAAGAATGACCTATAAATAATTTTAGGTTACTCAATTTGAATCTTAACTCATCCCACATAGCAAGTTACCAATTCAAGGCTCATGTCCAACCATGGCCATAAAAACAACTAAGAAACATAGTTTACATCTTGATATGCCATAACACCTGCCATGTCTAAAAATACCTTGGCACTATGTGGCACATGTTAGCATCCTCTACATTCCTTAGCGTTATTTGGAACTCCCTAACACACCCTACCACTCCTCGACACACCCTGGCACTCTAACATGAGTTAAAACTACCTAGTATACCTTCTCACTCCTCCTTAGCACAATTACAAATCATTGACACTCCTTGTCACATACTCTTATTCATTCATTTCCATGCATTTGAAATTAGTGCTCACTTGCATTTCCCTAGGACTCCATAACACTCCATGGCATGTGTTCACACACCTTAGCATCTGATACATATTGGTGTGTTTCCCTAGCCTCTAACATTCCTTAACAATGCCTAACATACCTTATCACTCCCTCCTTAACACACCTGTAATTCAGTGACACTTCCTATCACAAACTCTTAATCATTCATTTGCATGCATTATTTTGACCTAGTGCTCCCTTTTGTTTCCCTAACACTCCATAGTATGTGTTAGCACACCCTAGCACCTAACACATCTTGGCCACATACATCTCTTGCACACTAGCATGACTTAGTGCTTCCTAGCATGCCATGGCACTCCCTCCTTAGCACACATTGAACTCATTGAAATTCCTTGTCACACAGTCTTATTCATTCATTTCCATGCATTTTGACCTAGTTCTCCCTCGTGTTTCCCTGACACTCCCTAACATTCAGCATTTATTGGCACACCTGGACACTTGGCACATATTGGCATGCATCCCTAACACTCTAGCATGGCTTGGAACTATCTAACATATCTTATAACTCCCTCCTTAGCACACCTGGAACTCATTGACACTTCATTTCCATCAATTTGAAACTAGTGCTCCCTTGTGTTTCCCTGGCAGTTAGTCCTAACACTCCCTAGCATGTGTTCATGCCACACCCTATCACTTGACACATCCTAGAAAGCCTTAGCAGTTGTCATGTCCTGGCATGCCTAACATGCCTTGGAACTATCTAGAATGTGTTATTACTTCCTAGCATTCCTTGACCCACCTTAGCACCTTGTTTCGATAACCTCATACATAACCTACTTTTTTGGCGGTGCAGGAACCCAACCAAGGCATTCGAAAAATAGTGTTGTGCCCAACCCAATGTATCCCTTTGTTCAAAATGACTTTGTCTAGCCCCTTATTGCAACCATAGGATTACCTCCTTCAAGTCTTATTATGAACATCTCCTAGCACACTTCATCCTTGGGACGTATAGAATTAGTTGGCACTCCTTTGCACACACTCGTATTCGTTCATTTCCATTCATTTTGACCTAGCTCTCCCTTGTGATGCTCTGCCACTCCCTAACACTCATTAGTATGCATTAACACTTCATGTCATGTGTTAGCATGCCTTTTCATTCCTTTGGATGCCTTTTAATTCCTTAGTG
The DNA here is from genome assembly GCA_000404065.3 of Pinus taeda. Taxonomy (NCBI): domain Eukaryota; kingdom Viridiplantae; phylum Streptophyta; class Pinopsida; order Pinales; family Pinaceae; genus Pinus; species Pinus taeda. The sequence continues at coordinate 166,451 of APFE031276591.1, read as the reverse complement.
TGCCCTAACACTCCTTAGCTATCATGCCCTCACAACTACCATTCTTTTGGGACTTGGGAACCCAACCAAGTCCTTCCTCGACTACAACAACTTGACCAAGTTACAATGACTAAAAATAGACTCTATCTCATTCACCTAAGAATTGACTATAAATTATCTTAGTCTAATCATCTCCAATCTAAACTTATCTCACTTAACAAGTTACAAGTTACCAAGTCAAGGATCACGTCATTATTCCAACCTTTGCAACTAATAGTTTTCACTTATATATCATCAGGGAAGTAGCCTTCGTCAATGAATGGTTACACAAGAAGGACCCTATGAGCCAATCATTCATGTCATTGATGTGGTGCCCACATGAAAATGAACATCCAATGGTTTATCATAGACAGACACTCTAAAATGGGTTTCATAGATACCCAATTTATACCTATGAGCCAATCATTCATGTCATTGATGTGGTGCCCACATGAAAATGAACATCCAATGGTTTATCATAGACAGACACTCTAAAATGGGTTTCATAGATTCCCAATTTATAACAATGAGTTTCATTCTATTCTCCAAGCCTATACGTAGTGGAAGAACTATATTCTACCAAACAAAATGGCCATCCACACTAGTTGTAGGATTTTTCTTACTCTAGATAATACTTTGGAGTTAGTGACCATGGATTTTATGTCATTTTTTTCATTAGTCGAGAAAGGTAATGAATGTTTTTGTTATTGTTGATCACTTCCTTAGGATGGGAATTTTGACACACTGTAAGAAGAGTGTCACAACAAAATCCACTTGTAAGATCTTATTCAAGCATATTTTGGTTAATTTTAGGTTTCCAAAGACCATATTTCCTGATAGGGATGGTTGATTCCTCGGTATTTTTTGGTTTAACCTTTGGTCCATGATGGATATCAATCTTGACCAAATCTGCTTCCTTCCATCCCTAGATCGATAAATAAAAAGTAGTCGATACGATTATTGTAGATTTTCTTACTATATAGAATTGTGAGCATCCACGTACAGATGTTGAAAGCGTTCCATATTTTCAATAGAAATTCAACATAACTCTTCATATTTCTATTAGCCAGAAGCATTTTCAGGTGTGCTTAGGGTCCCAACAAATGACATAATTTCATGTAGCTATATTCATGGAATAACACATGATGATACCTCCCATGCTTGGAATGAGGTAAGAAAAGAAACCAATTTTTAGGAACGTATGCAACAAATTCAACAATGAATTCATGATATTTTGTATAAATTTTCCAACTTCAAGTACAAGTAGATAAACAATTCATCCGGTTTCTCATAAATTTCAGTTTGGTGACAATTTATGGTTAGATTTTCCTTAAGAGAAATTAACAAACTCACATAAGATTCTCATACCACTTTAATACGATCCTTACACCATCACGAAGTCTATGGGTGAGAATTATTTTGAGGATAGTCATTGGATGATACATATTACTTCAAAGATATATGTTAGGATGATTTATGCTTGATGGGGTGCATGTCTACAAAGATTTCCTTTAAGAGAATGAAAAATATGATCACACCATTACTAACGTAAATAATTGGGATATTCTACTTGAATTATATTAGGTAGATGCATAAGAGATTTTAAGAATGACATTTTTATGGTTTGTTTTATATCAAGGTATGTGGATCAATATGTTTTTTTCTAAAGAATTTACATACGACTAAATTTTTTAAATAGTGCATCAATGTAATATTATTTTTCTTACATTCTCCTTGGTTATAATTCAAAATATCATAGGTACTAAAACTCATGAAACTCTTATTTTTTTTCTCTAAATAGCTATAACTCCCCATTGTGCTACTTCTAATATTCAACTTTCACTATTTTTAAGACTACTTCCTCTAATTTCTATTGTTCCTTGATAAGTAAGCTAACTACTAGGTGGACTTGAACTATTTTTAACAAGCTAGTGTAGTGTTACCTAATTTTATCTAAGAATCATAAGGGGTAGGGTTGGTACGAGGCCAACATTGCTAATGTCTAGTGCCATGCCCACTACTAGGTTCTCATCCTCCCTAAATAGAAGGGACACATATGTTGGCCTTAGGATATGGTTTCCCATTAGTTAATCTGATTCTCTATCATCCACAATATCATTATTTATCTACTGTGTTCAATAGACCTCATCGAGGTACCTTGATTACTACTCCTTATCGAACTATATTTATCACCAAACCTTTTTTATGCAACCATTCGCTCACTAACTCATCTTTCCTATTCAAATTCTCCAAATCTATCATTCTCACTTCATTACTCCTTTCCTCACTAATCCAATTTTGCAACTCCTCGTAGCTTTCTTCATTTTCTCACATCTAGTTCAAACATCACTATTTAGTTATCTGTACTTCCTCAAAGCTTGTTCAACTTGCTCTTTAGCTTTTGTGTCCTCCATGCTCATTTAGTCCTTTGAGCTCTCATCCTTTCCAACCTTGTTGTAACCCACTCCTTAATGTAAGGTTTTACAACAACATGCTCAATGGGTTACTAGGAAACAACTTTTCCTTCACCAACAACATTTTTATCCTTGTATGGTTTGTGCTCACCAATATCTCTCAAAACCCATTCTAAAATTAGTCCTTATATTTTGAGTACAACAATTACAATTCTACTACAAACTAGCTAGAATGCATCCTTACATTTTCTGCTCTCCCCAAAACTCTATTGTTTGATTAACAAACTGATCCCAATGCTCCAAAGTTATTGGATTTAAGATTTGACTTACTTGTCTTCTTGTCTCCTCAATGGTGACGTGGGGCTTCATCAAGCATTTGCAATCATTCACACAAACTCACTAGAAATATCTATACATAACATTTCAAAGATGTCTTCATACATGAATGTCTCCATGAATGTTTCCATTCTCTAACAAAATACTGGGGCTTCCTCATTAGAAAATATTTTGTTCTATCATAAAAAAAATATTCCACTTGTGGTTTAGCCAATCATTCCTTCATTTTTCTAAGAACTCAAAATTGTATTGTGGTCCTAATAGTATAACCATTTATAGGCTTTAATTGGTAAACTAGGGTCCACTTAAGTATCCAACAAACATGGTACTGGTTTAGCATTAACATTGTTAATTCTTGATGCAAGGAAGGCCTCACTCGAGGATTGTTACCAAGGAATTTTATATATGAGGAGCTCTACATAGTTAATTTATTGTGTCATGATGTAGTTATTTTAAGTAACATTCCATATACATTTGTTTAACACTATGCAATCCAACAACAACCATAATTTTTTGTTTGATTATGCTATGACATTAAATTACATTGTTGTAATTGATATTAATAATGGAGAGAGATTCAAACATTAATCTAAATGTAAAGCATAACAACATAACATATATATAAATCATTGTTGAGCTTATCAATCCAAAGTTAAATATAGCTACTTAGAATTTGATTTAGACTTAGCTAGGTGTTATGCTCAGGAAGTAAAGATTAAGAGGAGGAAGTAATTTAGGATTAGGATTTGATCTTTTAACTATGAATAACATCATCTTTGAGCTCATGATCAAGAAATTTTTTTTGAAAAACAGTTTCAACCTATAGCTCCTATTAAACTTTCAAAATAAATTTCTACCTTATTTACAATATTCGTGTAATAAATCGCAACTATCAAATCTTTTTCAATCACATTTGTAATATCCATTTTTGATATATGTTTTTGTATCTAAAATTATGATTTTTATAAATAATTTTGACCTACATTTCTGACATATATTATATTGGTTTTTTGGACTAAATACTTTTCAGCTCTATTATCAACTTAATTTGCGACCCCTATTTTAAATATGGGTGCATCACAAAGTCACACAATAGGTTGAAAATACCTTTTCCTAAGTAATTTCAAGTTGCAATTGAGGTATGAAAAAAGGCTTATGGTTGTACTTCTTGTTAGTTCTCTTCTACTAATTAACCATAAATATGAAGATTATCAAAATAAACACCATAAAATGGGAACCAATTGTCCTCGGTGAAGATATAGAGATTTTGTAGATGAGCATAGAGGTTGGGTACCTAAGGAATCTTTCACCCATTAGCTAAATTGATCATCATTTATTTGAGAGGCCCATTTTAATCTTCCAAGTTATTCCTAGAAAACGTTCAACAAATTGGATGCTTTCTGCCTACACTAAAGAGCATTAAGGGAAGAAAATCCCCAAGGCATTTTCGACCATAGTAGGGGAAGATCTTCGTTATGTCGTGTAGGGACGTGAAAGAGAGTGCCATTTATATTTGTGGGTTAGATTATATGTCTATTTCTTCATTGGGTTGAGTGAGTGGGAGCCTATATCTTACATTGATTTTCCCTAGTGACCTCATAATCCAACTTGGGGATGGCATCTTAAGTGCATGCCTATAACTAGGAGAAAAATTGTTCATACAAAACGGATTTCCTTGGACCATTCTTAGTGAAAAACTAAGTGTCTGTGAAATGTAATTGAATATTATTTACTGTAATAAATTTACATAGATTGTGCACTTTATGTGTAGTCAGGTTTAATTTAGACATAGATTATTGGCTGCTACAAAATGTCAATGAATGCTTTTTTAATCCCACTACATTTTTGTTATTACACCTTATGTGTGTATTTAAATGAATTCCATACCTCCTTAAGAAAACCATATTTGTGTTATAATGGAGAAATGGTCCCTCGAGGGCCGAAATTTTATTGGCCTGTAAGTGGATATCCATCTATGGCTGAAGATGCATGGGATGGAGATGCCACATTACTTTTTCTACCCCTTAAAATTTTTGACTTCTTACTAATGTTTAACTGCAAATTTAACTAGTGCAACTAATTTCTTAAGTAGGCTCACCATTTTATTTTTGAATTATCTTTCATGTTTGCATTCCATTCATCCCATCATATAATAATCTCCCAAAAACACAAACAATATAAATATGACATATCCAAAATCTTGAGTTTTCTTAGTCATTGAAGGTCCAATATTAGATAAATTGGCATAATTTCATTGTAGCTCCATGGATAATTGAAATGATTCCTTTCACTCAAATATGTTATTAGGTTCAACTTCAAATACTACAATTACTTTCGTTGAAGGCCTAATTGTTCTACCAAATTTAATTGTGATTACATTTGATTAAGAGGTGGAGAATTAAAATATAGTAATTAAAAACATGATTTTTTTGTTCTTCCAACTTAAATAAAAACTACTTTGTTGAATGAGAAAGAGTCCGAGAGAAGATGTTGATATAATCTATGTTCCTTTTTAAGCGATCCTATTACCAATCCAATTTATTCCATTTAAAAACGCACTCTTCTAATACTAGATAAGTGTCACATCTATGTTGTAAAAATATAAAGAGGGGAAGTTAATATAATTTAATAAATTTATAAAAACCAATCCTCAACCCCTGTTTCTTCATAAAGATGGGTAAAAAATACATCAATAGAGTCAACCCTATATTTAGAAAAACATTACTTAATTTACAAAATGTAACAATTATTCATTAATATACTCTTTATTTTATTCTTAAATTAAGATATTAATATCTTGTCAAATCCTTTATAAAATTGGGTACTTCTCTCCAAAACATTTTAACAAAATATCCATGATAATTTTAAAAAATCAGCCTATAACAAAAATGCCTATGAAATTTAGTCACACTATAATTATCAAAGGGAATTACAGGGTAAAATTTTGTGAGTCAACAATAATTCCTAAGCATTATTAAACACCAATGTGCACAAATTCTCACCTCTCTGAGATTTGGGAATTCAATTCATTTTCCCTTTATTTTCCGCCATTTTCATTTTCTAAATTCTCATAATATATTCACTCCACCATTTCCATTTTATAAATTCTCATAATACCTACACTGGTGCATTCTTCAATCCATTTCAAACTTCAATCCATTTTAGACACGCAACCTTCTAGATCTGCACAATATCACATTCCAAAATTCACATTCCCATTAACTAGGTATTTATGCTTTCTTATCGCTACAATTCCACAATGTCGATTTTCCAACTCGAAGCGAAACTAGTTACCTCTGCATCTCTATACCTCAATTTGGATTGGAAATAGCTGCATTTAAACACTTGTGTGGGCTACCACAATTTCGATGAGCTAGGGAAAAACATAATTTATTTCGGGTCAAACCCTAAGCATTAGATTTGGAAAATAAGGACTGAAATCCCACTTAAAAGGGAAAGAAAATGAAAATATTAAAGAGAATGGCCATTACAAGAGGGACGCAGATAGGCCAAAGAAGAAAAACCCTATTGGATTGAATTAGGCATACAATGTTTTTAGCTTTCAATTTTTAGTAATGGAAGCTAGCTTCAATGGATATGGGTGCCAGAGTCAAATGGATTTCACAATTTCACTACCTTCTTAAATATAGCTTCTCAAGCATTTGTAGAAATTACCTTTGATGTTTCTGTTAGATATGATAATCTCGATGACTCTTCTAATGCTTCAGATCAGTATCTCCTTTCTTCCTTTACTTGACCTTAGTATTCATGCTCTTTTTTATGTCATTCCATTGGAGGGGTTCTTTGTACTTGTTTCTGCTAGCCAACTGCCTTGAATTTACAATAAAACTCTTTACAAGGATAAATGCATGTTATAATAATCTTGTGATACATAATCCTCAGAACTTGCAAAGAATTCTAGTATTACCTTTAGTGTGTTCTATTGGTTTCCTATTAGCTAATGTAGGTATTGAATATGTATTTTCTTCTTTTTATGTTCTCAGTATAATGTTTATTGAGTTGATTTGGCAGATATTGATTCTGAAATTAGGACTAGAAAATGATTGCACACGTGAAGCTAGAACGTATGATATAATTATTCTATTGAGCGATTTGTGTATTTATGTGAAATATATGGTAAATATTGGCTATTGTTGAGAATAAATCCACATGTTTCTCTTTTGTATGCCTCAAGCTAACACTTATGGCCTTTTTACATGGCCAGAGTTAGTAAGGTGGTTCTTGTTATATTGTTTAGTATACAAGACAGATGAGAGAGAATTTCAAACAAACTTGTGTAATCACCGAGTCACATGATACAATGGGGTTGGCCTCATTGTATGTCATTACATTAGGAATTTATTCTACATTATATTTTTTAAATACCCCATTTAATACGATATCAATCACCAATTTCCATATAATTAAGGATAATCACAAAATTGAAATACATCCTTGCTCAAACTTCAAGAAGGAAACATTACTCAGTTATAAGACATCTTGTATGTGGAGTTAAAATTGGTAAGTTACAGAACAAGAATTGAGATAAGTATTAATCATTCAATTCAATATTATTCTCATCAGAATCATTGTCTAAATCCATGCCCCATGACAGTATTACAATTCTTCGTTCTTTTTCCACAATATGGGGGTTTTCATTTTTAGAACTAGTATGAAACCTCTGAAGATAGAGTAAATTCACTTTCTGGAAGTAAGAAAAAGATTATCTTCTAAAGGTAAATTATGAATACATATGTCCCCTTTTATTCTTTCAAATCTTCAAATTCGAGAGAATTAGTTTCCTCTGAAAGATGCAAGTTTTCTAGAATATTGTTGTCTTCTTTTAGTTTGACTGCATCTTGGATGGTGGGCTGCTAGAAATTACTTCTAACTAATCTTCTTGGCTACTGGTTGGATTAAACATTTTCCCTACTATATAGTAGCTTAAAAAATATGTTGTATAGTAGCTTAAAACATGATTTTCTCAGAATATCAAAGATTTTTTATTTTCTTACAGACTTGGTTCCAAACTATTATGCCTATTCTAAGAACCCTTGATTCATGACCATAAACAAATTTGATTTAACTTGAGTTTTGCTATGATAGAATGTGGGATTTTCAACTATGCAAGAAAAAAGATAGACAACAATAAAACCTTTGAGTTTGTAGAATCATAAAACCTAAGGAGAAGAACATTTGGAGAATCATAAAACCTAATGTTATGCCTATTTATGAACCCGAGCTTTAAAAGCGAGTAGGGTAGGAGCATCCCCATAAAGTGGATCTGACTTACTGGCAGGGGCTATGACAAAAATTGATTTTAGCCTTTACTAGCCATGCTAGGATCTGATCCTTAGCTGCCTTTGCTTCAAACATTCTTGGATGAAATGGACAGATTCATTACAATGGCCCTTTCTTCATATACCATCACCCTGACCAATGCGTTAGCAACAAATTTCTATTCAAGGCTTCATCTTTTTTTATTTCTTGGGGTATTGTTGAGGGACATGTAGAAGTACAAGCCCCTTTTTTCTAAAAAGAGTCTGAAAAACTCCTGAAAGTACTATGTTTCAAACTAGATCAATGACTACATTATAGACATTTCAGATGTTTCAAAAATGGTGGTACCATCAACTACATCATAGGTCTGAAAGAACCATTTATGCCATCTGTATTGATATAATTCTATAGGTAATGGTGAACAGGAACTTGCCTTGGACCCTTCCCATTCATGGAAGCCCTTATGACCCACCTAGCTACAAATGTTGGTCTTTGAGCTTGTATATCAATCAAACCAAGCCCTTGAGCCTACCTAGGCATTGTATAGATTGGACATGACACTAGTATGATATTTCTCTTTCCTCCATGCTCCCCTAAAGCAACTACCTAAGGACAATCTCTAATATCCTATGTCCTATTGTAGAGAGAAAGAGGGGAGATGACCATAAATATGATTTTCTTCCAAAATTCTATCTGTTATGGTGATTCTTCCTACAAGTGGTATATCTAAGTGAATCATTTCCTAAGCTTGTTCTCAATCATGGTCAATATCCAGTTCCAGAGGTCTACTGAAGATACATCAATTCCATCCAGAATACTCAGGTGGCTTATAACTTCCATGGTTGAATGACTTTCCATTTTATAACAATATAGTGAGGAAAGTTATCATGCCCAATAATAAGAACCTCCATCATGATCCTCTCTAACTGTTGCTTCTAATGTTTTAGTGAAGATGTCCATACACTTCATTGTTCCCTCTACACAATTTTAGTGAGCTATGTGGTGAGAGCAGAATCGTTTGTGAAATGTAGGTTAAGAAATTGCTCTCCATCAGGAAGGAGAATTCATCAAATTTGTCCTTGAAATCAAGTAGCTTCAATGATATATCCATAAGTATCCAGTGTAATAACAAACAAATAAGGAGCAAAGGACACCCTTGTCTAATATATCTTTGTAGAAGAATCACCTCTAACAAGTTCCCATTAACACAAATTATGTATTGCTTTTGTGTCAATAGCAAAAATCAATAGTCTTCATTTATAACAATTTTTTCATGATTTAATACTTTTTTTATTGAGAAAATGTGAATAATTACTTTTAAGAACAAAATACCTACACAGATAGATGACAATATTTAGAGGGAAATTGAAACCACCATAAAATCCATCAATTTCAATGAAATTTACTATTTTCTAGAGCTCCTACCATAGCAGAAAATAATGTTGGAAATGAGAAAAAGTTGATTTTCTATTTCCTGTTCTTCCCTCCCTCAACTAAATAAACACATACTTTATGGTCCTGTACTATTTTCAACCACTTGGCCAACATATCCATAGACAAGGGAATTTAGAACAAAATATAATTTGGCTCATGTTCAATGCTTGACCTCAAATTTCTTGCAGGGAAGCAAATATGCAATCCTAGCCAGTGTGTATGCATATTTCCAGTCAATCACATCCAACATGCATGGAACTGAGGGAGGGAAGAGAAAAGATTGGATCAGATATATATATATATATATATATAATATATAATATATATATATACTATATATATATAATATTATATATATATATTATATATATATATAATATTATAAATATATATATATATATATATATAATATATATATATATATATAATATATATCTCTCTCTCCTCTCTCTCTCTCTCTCACACACACACACACACTATCTAACTATCTATCTGATGTCCAGAACATTTGTGCTCCTCATTTTGTTGAACAAAATTTACCATACTTGAATTGACCCATAGCTTGTTTTGACACACTAGTCAAGCTTGACTGAGTACCTGGCAAAGACCCACCAAAAAGTTGTCGTCTCTCTATTTTTTCTTTAAATCCTCTGAAATTTAGTGTCTATTTTTTTGTTGAATCAATTGATCTTCATATATTTTGTGATCCTCATTTTGTTTGAACCAAATTTACCATATTTGAATTTACTCAAGGCCCATTTTGGCCCACCAATTAAACTTGGCACAGTATTTGGCAACGACCCGCTAGTCAACCTAGTAGTGACTCAGAATATAGAAAAATACAAAAAATGTAATAATGAAAAATAGAATTTTTGTCATTGAATTTAACCTAGATGAATGAGAACATCATAATGTTGTTATCTACAGGAAATGATGAATATAATGCAAAGATAAAATATCAAAGTATATTTTATATATCTATTATCAACATAGATCAAAATTTCCATGGAGCATGGAAGTAAGTTATGAATTGAGTGGACAAGGTTAAATATGTTCAATGTCAAGAGTCAAGTCTAAAATCATATGAAAAATTATTATATTGCATATTAAATATAACATCTTAGGAATGAGTGCCAATAGAAGGCCCTCCCGTCCCTTGCCTTACCTTAGCATTCTTCTCTAACAACATCAATTCATCCTCTAAAAACAATGGCTCTTGTGAATTATGATTCCTAGCCTTTCTCAGCAATAAAGTTAAATATTGCATTAGCATTGTCCATGGTAATGACAATAAAATTAGTTCCACCTAATTTTCGAAAGAAGTTATGACCTAGTGATCCAGGTAGCCCGAGAGACACACTCAAGAAAATCAAGGCTTATGGAAGCTCGAAAATCAAGGTGATCAGAATTCTTTAAAACAAGTACCTGAGCATAGATCTTGTTGTCCTAATTGCAGCGGTGCGAACGATTTGTCAATCTGAGCTCGTGTGAGGGAGAACGATCTAGTCAAATTTTTGGTTGACTTTTGCTGACTCGACAAGCTTAATGAAGACACAATTTGGAAGTTTTCCAGCAGATGGAATCTAGCCAACTCTGAACAGATTCTGGGTGAATTTTTGGCCTGTTTAATTTGACTCCTTCGGTCAAATTTTGGAATTTTTGAAATGGCCTTATTATTATTAAAAATTAATATATATATATAGGAGGTGGTGGGCCACCGGCCCCACCACCCGACGCCTCTCCATAAGAACATACGTTATCATTTTAATGAGGAGAAATGCATGTATTGAGCCCATGCTAGCCACGTGGGCTAGCCCGCTACCATGTGGCAGCCCCATGTACAACACATGTACAACTCAAACAAATGCACCACATAAACCATTGAACCTCCCATTTAGTTCAATGCTTAATACGCCATTTAATTTAGCGGAGATACGGGAGTTATGGGGCAGACCAGCCAATGCAGACCCACCCCCCTCCAAAACAGTATGTTGTCATTTTATTAAAACAAGAAAAGTTTAAACATGGAGGAGTTGGGGTTTTACCACCCAACCTCCTCCACCAAATTCACATCTCATACCAATCCGCCCAAATGGGATTTTTGAAAAAAATCCACCCATAAATTTAATATAAACCAAGCATTTGCCCAATGTGCCCAGGAATGGAGGAAATAGGAGTGGGCACAAGAATAGAGACGTAATATTTTTTTGATTAACATATTACAGGCAAAACAATGATTAAGCAAAATTATCATGATGTGAAATTTTTGCAGTGTCCTAATTGGACAAATTTTATGTCGATATTACACCTCTCAGCAACATGAACCTGATGGCACGATTAGCTTCCTGATCTGAGCAGCAGATTAGCAGAGGAACCAGAGGAGGGAATCTTTGAGGAATCTAGGGGGAATCTAAAAGATTCCTTAGGCCCCAGAATTCCACTTTCTCAGAATTCAGAAATTTGACTGTCAATTTTGCACTATTTGGTGCCACAAATCTAATGGTGCATTCAGATTTCCCATTTTCTCATTTCATTTTTCGACCACTTTTCAAAGTGGAGTGCAGGTGTCAGCATTTAATGTATGAGTAGACATTCCAAGAGATTCGACACCGCAAGATTGATGATACCACCAGCTTCAGTAGTTTGACATCCTCTTCTTCAGATGGCCCCAGGATGTGAGGTATATGCAATGTGTTCATGTAATTCTTTTTACTATGAGATGCATTGTGCCACATGGATACATGTTTGATGTTTGATGTGGGACCTTGTTTTCTACTTGTTCATGATTCTTGCTTGATGTGACGTGGAAACATCTCTGAGATGTATGCGTTGTCATGATTTGTCATATTTTGTTGAGATCCCTTTGTTGTTATGTTGATGGGACACTCATGTGTTGCCATGTATCTTTGTATTGAGATCCCTTTTTTTCCATGTTGGCAGGATGCTCATCATCATCATGCATGAGTTTATTTCATATTGATAGGAGTCCTTTTGCTGAGAGTTCCTGTAGCAAAACATCTCTTGGAGCGACTCCTGCATGAGGGTATTTTCATTGTCTAATAATGACATCACCTCTTATGTACATCATCACTATTGACATCACTTCATGCAGCAATCTACACCATCTTGACACTGGGGGCCGGACGCATAGTCCCTCCTCAACGAACTCCATTATCAATGTCTTCTTATTTTATGTTGTCGATGACTGTCATGTTCCTTCTTCTTTACATCATGGACATGTATTCAGTTATGTTCTTTTAAAACTGCAATTTAACACATCACCAAAGTTAAAGGTGTTAGAAGGGTCCTTTGTCACACCTGGACCCAGATCAAGTGGTATCAAAGCGGTCTTTGCATGGATGCGAAATGCACTGTGAACAATGCAACATGCGGTGATAGAGGATGAAAAAGTGATGTACGAGACCATGCTCAAAATTTCACAGAGGGTGGAAATAATGTATGAAACTCTATAAAAAGATACAGAGGAAAAGGAGTGATTGCAACTTTAGTTTCAAGCCACAAAAGAGGCCCTGGAAAAACTGAAGCATAACAACCAAAGTCTTCAAACAGATAATGTTGAATTGAAGATGCTTCTACATGAAGAGGAGGAGAAACATAGTTTGCTATGACAACTGCAAGCAAATGATGAGGCCTTAGAAAAGATACAATGTGACCCATGTGAGGTAAAATGTAATTCTTTGAATTCATGTATGTATGATGAAGATGATTTCGTTGTTTTTCAAAATCATACCACATGAATTGGCTCCAAAATATTGAAGGAAATGGGGTATGAAGGAAAAGGCTTAGGCATTGTCAACCCCATGAGAGTAGAAGAATTACCTTGTGAGGCAAGAATTGGGTATGTTAGAAGGGAAGTTGGGGAATCCACCAAGACAGTTAGCAAACCACCAACAACAACTGATGAGAAACCCTCATCAGTTATTTCCAAATCATCAAAGGAGGTAAAAGATGTTGATTTCCTTTCAATTTCATCTTCACATAGTATGATTTCTATTGGAGATGTGGAGACCTCAATTACAGGGACAAACATGAGGCTCCTTACTAAGATGAGGCACGAGGAGGAGGAAGAACTTGGTGTTAACAACCAAGGCATAACTCAACCATTCAAGGTTATGCAGATACCTCAATTTGCATACTTGAGATATAGCGAGGGAGAGTGCTTGAAGGTGTCAAATTCTTCCAAGACATCATCAAAATTATTGAGGAAAGAAAATGATGGGAACACATACCCATCAACCCATGGCATTGCCCATTGCAGATAAAGAGCTGAGGCAAGCTCTCATCACCATACTTATACCAGAGACAACAAGGAAAGGTATAACCACTCTCGACATGGGAATATTCATTTCGATTATAATCATGTTGTTAAAGATGAACGTAAAACAAGATGAGGCGTGAAAGAACCTCTCAACAATAGGCAAGGAAAAATGTTAAGCAGATATCGAGGAAGAAGATGTATTGTATTAATTTTGATAAGGGTGGCCATCAAAAAGACACTTGTTGGAGGCTCCATCGAGTGTAGTGCCTTAAAGACAAAGTGTCGGTGCATGAACCTGGTAAAATGATTGTTCGACAAGAAAAAACAGGACAGGGGGGTGACCCATTCAGATTGATAAGTGAAAAATGGTTTCTAGACATGTTAGTGTGTCATGGTCGTGCTTTTGTAAGTCATTTGTTGCATTTTAAAATGTAAAAGTGATGGTATTCTTACATCACTTGTTAAGCAACAATGATGTCTGGTCTTATTTTGTGTTACATGATAAAATCTAAAAGCGATGTCCTCACCTGTCAAAGAAAAAATAGTGTTTGGCCTTATTGTTGTAAATCATGTGTTGTAGTGATTATGTGTTTTCCATCACTTGTTGGAGTAATAATGATATGTTGGCCTTGTTTTCATAGCGAGGGTATTGTTTCCATTTCAATCTAAACTTGACCACTGAGTATGTGTTATAAACTTGTGGCAAGTGTGGGATGCTTGGGTCATTATTTGGTGTAAGACAAGCATGTAATTTGCAAAACAATGCACTACATGTTACAGAGGTTGCAGGTGTTAGCTCATTGCTTAAGGCTCCGAAGAAAAAAGGTGAAGGACATGGAAGCGAGACCATTTTTAGGACATTTGAGATGTAGACCAGGCACAGAGAAGTGGCAAATTATTTTTCATGTTTTTGGAGGACCAAAAGCTCCTTAGTGGGAAGGACTGATCCAGGTGTATCCAAAGACACACATGGGACAAAGAGGGCTTATGGAAGCTTGAAAATCTAAGTGATCAGAATGCTTTCAAACTAGGACGAGAATGTAGATCCCGTCGTCCTGAGCATAGTGGTGTGAACAGTTTGTCAATCCGAGCTCGTATAAGGGAGAACGAGCCAATCAAATTTTTGGTTGACTTCTGCTCACTGGGTAGGCCTAATGGAGACACAATTTGGAAGTTTTTTGGTAGATGAAATCCGGCCGATTCTAGCCAGATTCCGAGTGAATTTCTGGCCTATTTAATTTGACTTTTGAGTCAAATTTTGGAATTTTCGAAATTGCCTTATTATTATTTAT